>QJNZ01000661.1:0-53780 GCA_004155055.1 Monosporascus sp. CRB-8-3
TACGTTTATCGCCGTAATATATAACCTTATTATTACGGTTTCGGTTTTATTTTTTCGTTACAGTTATTTGTAATTTTGTAAATAACGTAAATAATATATTATTTTAAGCGTTACCCCGGGTTAAAGGGGTAGTTAAATTTTAATGTACCCGTTATAAAAATTAAGATATAATATTACTTTCGGACTTTTCGATAAACTTTTATTACAAACGTTTACGACAAAATAATTCCTAAAGGTTTCGGTATATATAGGCTTATTAGGTTTTTAAACGGAAAATTTCGATTAAAGTTAAGAAGATATTACGATAACGGTTACGTATTTAAGTAACTTATATTTTACGAATAAATAAAAAAGGGGTTTCGTTAATTTATATATTATTAATTACGTTTTTAAAATAATAAAAATTATTTATGACATTTTATAATATATTCTCGGCAGATTTAATGATTTATTATTAAAGTGTTAAAAGGATTAAAAGGGTTTTAATTTGTGGCCCTAGAATTGCAACGATAAAAAAGCTGAAGGTTATATCTAGCTGCTTTTCCCTTAGTTGGAAATAAGGAACCTAGAACTAGGATACCCAGGACTACAGCCTGAAGAATGCAACATAATTGCCGATATGGTAGCATTTTCTGGTTCCGTCTTTTAGCAAAATTAATATCTTGATTTATTTATTTTGTGTTATATTCGAGGTACTGCTTATTCCGGTACGGAAGGCTTGGAACGGCAGGTTCGGCGTAAGGGCGCTTTAAAACAAGGAATTTGCGAAGGTTCGACCTTAAAGAAGCTTTTGAAATCCCTTTAGTTGCTGGAAAAGCGCCTGTGTATGTAATGGCCATTGTCGATTAGAAGCAGAGGCTCGTCGACGCGGTGACGTCCGAGAGGACCAGAGAGGACCAGAGAGAGCTAAGATGGCGTCTGGAAAAGCAACAGCACCTGGAAAAGACGTGGGTTAACCGGAGGGCTTTGATATGGAACAACTAATGAAGGTGTTCGCCAACCTGTCGAGTGAGGGCAACGTTACGAAAATGGATACGCACCTGGATTGGAAGGACTTTGACATTAAGCTTAGCGAGGAAAATTGTCTGTGAGGTAGTGACAACTGGGAGATGTGGAAGACGGTTATCTGGGTAGCCCTGATGGCGATTAGGTACCGTGACGGTGATTTGGCGAAGCTTACCTATATTGATGAAGCCAAATTAGCTGCCGCGGTTGTTGTTAACGTTAAAAAGCCCTTATGGCAGTTGTTACTGGACTTACAAAAGGAATGCTTTGTTAGCACTTAACCATAACGGTGAATCAGGTGTATGACGACTCTGTCGCCGAATTTCGAGGGAAGGATTCGAAGAAAGGAAGTGGTAACAGCCATAACGCGAAGCAGAACCGATGGAACAAGCCCCTATGGAACAAGGAAGGCCAGCTACTTTGCTTCTGTGGTGAATACGGCCACATGGCAAAGGATTGCCCTAAAAGGAGGAATGATGACGAACGGTCGAAGCATGGTGCAGAATGCGAGGTTAACTTCATCCCGGAGGGGCTGCAGGACTTGTACAGGACGGATGGAAAAACATTTTGATGGCTTTTAAGGCGACGGCGAGGTCCGAATGTCTTTATGGCAACCCTAGGGCCATGAGGGCGTATCGGCAGATTTAATAATTTATTATTAGAGCTTTGAAGGGATTAAAAGGGTTTTAATTTATGGCCTTAGGATTGTAAGGACGAAAAGGCTGAAGGCTATATCTAGCTGCTCTCCCCCCAGTTGGAAATGAGGAACCTAGAACTAGGATACCCAGGACCACAGCCTGAAGAATGCAACACAATTGCCGACATATATATTATTATTTAATAATATTATCCGTTTATAATATTTTAATATTAAAATTTTTAAACGTTAAATAAATATTATAATATATAATATAAATATATAATATATTATATTACGTTTTAAAAGTACTTATATATAATAGTAACGATTAAAGTATAAAATTAACTTACGTTAACAATTATAATAACCCTCTTTAAGATTATTTTATTAAAAAATTAAAAACTTTTTTCGAATAACGAAAGATAATATTTTTTAATAATTTACGGCGGATAGAATTACGGCGGAATTAAGTAATATAATTAACTATTACGTATTAAAGTTTCGCCTTTTATTTCTCGATTAGTTTTACGAAAAGTTCATTTATAATAAAGAAGTTACCGTATTTATTAAATAAATAACGTTTAACGAAATTATAATTAAATTTCGTAAAAAATACTTGTTAAAATTTCGTCATTAAAATATTATAAAATAAAGTAATTAATTTATTAATAACGGATAGGAAATTATATATCCTTTAAATATTTAACGGGAAATTATTAATTATTACCGAACTTATTTATTAAGCGTTATTAAAGAATATTAAAAAAAATTTCGGTAAGTAATTGTATTATATCTTATTAATATAAGAGGTATTTTTTACGGTTATAAAGAATAAAGATAATTATTATATCCGGAATTATTTAAATATCGAAAGTTTTGTTAATTATTACTTTTTAAATTTTTATTAAGATTTAAATTTTTTTTTCGTTACCGGTACCGTAACCGTTTTTAAAGGGGTTATTATTGCCGTTATTTTCGATAAAAAGAATAACGTTTTAATTATATAGAAAATATATATTTATTAGTACGTATCCGCCAGAGGGCATAAGGTTTATCAGGGTCGAAGCTTGTCGGCATTACGTAACAGTCGGCTTCGGGATAAGTCTTTTCGCAACCGAAGTATAATCTATCGTTACCGTGAAAACTATTGATAATTACCGTATTCGAAAATATTAGGTAAAGTATTTATCGTGTTAATTATTGGTGTAATTATTCCGTATCTTTGGCTTATCCTAGATAATACGGCTTAAACCTAACGACCTTACATTAGTGCGTATCCGGTAATGTAATTATTATTACGCCTTTAAGCTTTTTATTAAAATCGAAATAAACGATATTAAAATATAAAATATTAAATTCTTGTAAAAGAAATATATATTATTAAAGTAATTATTTAAATAACGCTTTCGTCTTGTTATAAATAACCTTAAACATTATATTAAAATCATTCTTATAATTTGTATAACCTATAATATTAATAAATATTATTTATAATAAGAATACGTTAAAAACATCGCTATATTTCGATTTATTATAAATATGGTTAAAATATAACGTATTATACAAGCTCGCGAGCTAAACAAGCTCGCGAGCCGTTTTTATTAACATTTTAACTACCTAACTTTAATCGTTAATTTTTCAACACCTATAACATAAAACGTCTTACAAAAAAATCTAGGATAAATTTAACCATCTAAGCTAAAAAACGAAACCTAAAGTCTAGCTTTAAAAAGTTACATTTTATATATAACGTTTTCGAATTTACTTTAAAAGCCCGATATTACAGTTAATACGCCCGAACCGATATTATTTTTTATTTACGAAAATTAACGCCGACGGAAAAAAAATTTCTTATTAAACAAATCCTTAATTTAAATACGTAAATGTTTTTTATTTAACGTTAATACGTTAAAGATATAACGAATTTATTATTTACGTAATATATTACGGAATACGTTAAAGTTAATTAAGTATTTAATTTTATTAAACGGTAAAAAAAAATTCGAAATACGTTTAAATCGAAAAATTAATTATTAAAAAGTATTATGCGAAAATCCAGAAATATTTTGCAAATAATTCGAACTTATTCGGGTTATTAACGCAAAATATAGCATTATAAAAAAAAATATCTATAACTTCGACGAAACTGGATTTTTAATAAAATTTTTTATAATAACGGGCATAATAATTACTAATACCGAAAAATATAAAAAACTTAAATAAACTTAATAAAAAAATAAAAAATAAATTATAATTATTTAAGTTGTTAATTTTTAAAATTAAGTTATACCGTTATTTATTATTATAATAAAAAAAACTATTTTAAATCTTAATTTTATAATAATTTATTATTAATAGTTAATTAAAAAACTATATTAAATAATAATAATTAAATAATAAATAAATTAAATTTAAAATAAATTTAATATTTCGATTAATATATTTAAATACGTACGAAAAAATTAAAACGTTTTTTTATTTTTAACGGTTACGAAAATTATTATTTGATAAAATTCGAAAAATATTACGTTAATTACGATATTATTACATTTTGTATACCCGCGTATTTTTCGTATAAATTTTAACTTTTTAACGTATTTTTTTTTTTAAAACGCGTTTATTCGTTATATATCGAAAACCTAATATAACGGTATTATATTTATATCGCAAAAAAAAATTTCCTTACCGGCTTTTATAATACGTTTAAAATTATTATAACGTCCGATAATATTAAATCCGGATTTACGAAAGTTAATTTCGTTTTATTCGATTTTAATACCGTTTTTTCCGAATTTAAAATTCCTCTAATTGTATTTACGCTAATTATTTCCCTATTAACCTCCGCCGGTTTTATTCGTTCCCTGTTTACGAAAACCTTTAAAAATATTAAAAAAACGATAAAATAAGGACGTTATTTGTAAAAAAAAATTAAAAATTACCAGGGTAGCTTGCTAACAAAAATCGTTAAATCGGCGAATCTTTTAACAAAAAGTAACTTGTTATTTTTATACGAAATTACTTTTTTTCGAAAAAAAGTTACCTAATTACGTAAAAGGAATTATATCTTAAGCAAACGTCGAAGGATTAAAAATAAACGTTTTTAAAAAAGAGGGATATTTACTATATAAGAAAGATAAGCTTTCCTGGCCGAAAAAAAAGGAGGTAATAAAAAAATGCAGCTAATATTTGCTAAAGGTAATTGTCGTAAAAGGGTTAAAACGAAGGAACGGAAATATAGCGTTTACGGCAAGCCCGGATATAATGCGCGTACTTATAAAGAAACTATAAAGACGTCTAACGAAAAATTTTTTAATTAATTTTAGTTAATTTAATATATTATAGTTAATTAATTCGAATTTGTTATTAAAAGGTGCCAAAAAACGGCTCGCGAATTTGTTTAGCTCGCGAGCTTATATAGTACGTTACCGGTAATATAATTACGATTAATATTTTTTATAAATAATTCGGTAAAAACCCTTTTCGTTTCCGAACTTTTTAATACGTATTTTTAATCCCGGTAAAGTTATTTATTTTACTTGATTTTATTTTAAAAATATAAAAATAAATAAACGTTGTATATAACGACGTTATAATAACTTAAGCCATAATACCGATTTTATATTAACTTTTAATATAACATTTTTATCTAAAATTATTTACGTTATTATCTAAGGCTTTATTATTAAACTATTTAAAAAACATTTTTAAAAAAAATTTAATTCGAAAATTTATTTTTAATTATACCTTTATATAATCTTTAATACGCTATATAAAAAGTACTTAACCTTTTTCGTAATCTAGCCTTTCTGTTTACTATAACTTTAACTTTTAACAGGTATATTACGGTTATAATTTATCTTAAAACGTATAAATTTACCGTAACGGTAATTAGTAACGTTAGCCTTTTTTACGCCGTAACTATACAGTTTCCCGTAATACTGCAAATAGCCGTATATTTCCTCCCAGAAATCTAAAACGTTACGGCCATATACGCTGCATTTTTTTTAGGATTCGGAATAGCTATTATAGCCGAAATAACACGTTATTATTATAACGAAGTTATTATAATAATTGTAAAAAAGTTACAGTTAAAAATATAGTTATAATTAAAAACGTTGTAATTATAATTATAACTGCAATTACAGCTAGGAGTTAACAAATGGCAGATCTATGCCGGCTGTAAGCAGTTATTAAAAGTAAGACATAGCACAAATAGCCAGGGGGACACAGTACGAATAGCAAATCTCAAAATGAAATATACCTGATTAATCGATAACGTACGACACAAGCGAACTGTACACACAAGCGAGCTGTACACTTTTTGGCACCTTACAACAACTAATCTAAATAATTCAACCATAACACATTTAATTGATTTAAATTAACTTTATTTTTTGTCGCTAACTGTATTTATAGCTTTAAACCAATATACGTATTATATTAAGGCTTATTACGAACGCTATATTATTATTCCTTCCTGTTAATTTATATACGACAATTACTTTTAATAGTTATTAACAGTATTTCTTTTACCACCACCTTTTCTGCCGACCGAAAAATATGTTTATCCCGTATAATAAGTGTTCTTTTTTATTGGAAACGTTTATTTTAACCATTTAAGTACGTAAAATCGAATTGTTATTCCGACAAATCCCGCGATACGCCCTTTGACGCGCCCTTCGACGCGCCCTAACAAACCTTACAGCCTTGCCCCGTAATTTTGCCCCGCAACCTTATAACGCGTTTTCTAACAAAGCCTTATAGCCTTTTATTTTGCGAATATCTTTTACGTATTAAAGCCAGATAAAAAATACTGGCATATATAAATAAGGAAATCGGTCGGTAATCGTTTTTTTGTCGGTCGACTTTAATATTTTCGAAATGGGGGTAATATTAACCTAGGTACGTCGGGAGGTAATCGGTCGTATAAGGGTTTAGAAGAAGGAATAATAATATGGCGTTCGTATTAAACCTTAATATAATACGTATATTTATTCCAGAGCTGTAGATAAAATCAGCGAAAAAGAATACCGTTGATTGAATTAATTGGATTTGTTATGGTTAAGTTATTTGGATTAGTTATTGCAAGGTGCTAAAAAGTGTACAGCTCGCTTATATGTACAGTTCGCTTATGTAGTACGTTATTCTTTAAGCTATAATAGTCTTTTTTATATAATCTATAAAGCATTAAATTCGGTATTTTAAATATTTAAACAAATAGCTTATTAGCGAATAGAAAATCTTTAATTAACAAGGATATAAATTAACTCGTAAAAAGTTCGTAATTACTCTTAATAATGATAATATTTATTTTAAGCTTATTTTTAAATAAAATTATTTTAGAAATTAAGAACTAAGTATTAGTTAATTTTTTAAAAGAATATTCCTATTAATAATCTGTTATTTTATATATTACTATTATACTAAACCGATAAAAAGGCGATTAATATAATACCGTTATATATAGTAAAAAAAAATTATATCGGAGTGTTTAAGGGTAATACGAGTTATTATAAAATATTTATTTTAATAATTAAATAAGGCATAGGGGTCGTTAAGTCTTATACGAAAAAAAAGCTTTATTTTAATTTTATATATAATTTAAGTAATCGATTAATTATAAGTTAAATACGAATTGTAAATTCCGGTAATAAAATAAGTATAAATAAAAAATACTTTTAACATTAAATCTAGATATTATAAATACTAATCTATAAATGATAAATTGTTATATAGTATTAATAACGAGTACCTAGTTTTTTTCGACTAACTTTATTATATTAAAAATAAAAAAATTAAACTTATATAATTAAAGGTTATTTATAATAAGAATTTTCGTAAATATCTTCTTATTATTCACGGTTATATTACGATATCGACATTAAAAAAGGAATAAAGTTATAATAAGTAGTTAATAGTATATAGGATTTTAAGATTTATAAGTATGATAAGGGTTATATGTAAGGTTAGTAGGTTTAAGCCGTATTATCTAGGCTGAGCCAAAGATACGAAGTAATTATATTAATAATTAATACGATAAATACTTTACTTAATATTTTCGAATACGGTAATTATTAATGGTTTTTACGGTAATAATAAATTATACGTTTCGGTTACGAAAAGTCTTATTCCGAAACCGATTGTTACGTAATGCCGATAAGCTTTAACTTTGATAAACCTTATGTTTTTTAGCTGGTTCGGTAAAGGGAATTTTCTGGAATGTAAATAATAACTTAGGAAATATTAAGCTTTTCGCAGTAAACCTTAAGTCCGTATAAAATAGCTGCTTTACGACCTTTTACCAGTTTTACGATTAAAAATGTTAAATGTTAGCTAGGAAAAAAGGTTAGGAACTTTAAACCAGTTATTTTTAATTTCGATCGATTTTATAATTTTTCGAATTCTTATTAATTAAAATAACTAAAATATATTAAGTAATTCTTATTATAAGATACCGGTATTCCGTAATTATAAAATCTTTACGGAAGATATTTTTTTTAAGGTTTTTAAATGTAATAAAGTTTTAAAATAAGTTAAAAATATTAATATTTCCGTCGATTTAACCGATTTTTCTTAAAAACATCGGATTTTACTTTTAATTTTTAAATACGATTTAATTTATATAAAATAAAAGTAATTAAAAATTAAACGACCTTATAATAAAAAATATCGATTATATAAAGGAATTATTAAAAAAACTGGATATAAGCGGTAAAAGGTTTAAAAATTTCGAAGTTTAACTTTTGGTTTAATATAAAAAGGATTACGAACGATAATTTGTCCGGCTGTTCCGGATTGCGAAAACCGTCCAGAATTCGGTTAAGAATGGTCGTCGATAGGGGCATAATAGGGCAGTTTATAAGAAGGTTAGGGCTTGGTAAAGCTTAGTAACCGATATTACATTTTATCTATTTGTTTAATTTTGTTCTACGGTTACGTCTTCTTTAAGAAGGGATAAGGGTTATATAAAAACTTAATATCTTAATTAAGTTTTAATATTTTATTAATAAGATAGATAATAGGCTTTGTAAGGGTAGAAAGGTTTAATATAAGTAAATTTATCTTATAGCAAGTAGATATATTATTTAATTTTCAACGGCTATAATTAACATTAAATAACAGGTTAGAATTTATTCCGAATGTTTTTATTTCTTAACGAGTAATATTTTAACAATTTAGCTAGTTCTTTAAAGTTATTATTTACGCGGAACCTTTATACCTTAAGTTTATTTAATAGGTAACAAGAGCTTATAATAATGTAAATTAAAGAAATATATATATGTATATATATAGGTATTAAAAGATAGAAGTTAAAAAGAGAAATTAATACTAGAAAGAGTTATAAAGTTGTAAAAAAAAGGTTGTAAAAGAAATATAAGAACGAAAAACGGTGTATATATACTTAATTATATAATTTATAACAGTTCATCGTATCTGTCTTTATAATATTAAAATAAATTTTTAACATTTTTCTCGGCGTATAAAATTTTAATTAAAAAAGGTTTATACGGATTTTAAATTTTTTAATTAGTTTTGTTTTTTAATTACTTTTATCTTTTAGTATTTTTATATGTATATAACTTTAAATATTTATTATTTATAATCTTATTTTTTATATATTTATATGTTTTAATATATTTAACTTCCCTTTACGGATATATTGTCAGATAATTAATAGCTCTAACAGGGCTACGAACCCCTCTTCAGGTTACCTTATTAAGACCAGGCCCTGTTTTTAAGGTTATATAGCTGCGCCTGCGGCGCAGCTGCGGCTAGGTCTTTGCAAAAAGCTGTATTTTAAATACCGACTTATAAAAGACCCATAAAAACAACAAAACTTCAAAAACAGGGCCTAATAAAAAGTTGTAAATTTTTAGCTCCGTTTGGTACGTTCTCATACAAATTTTTTAAAATCTATATTAGAAATTTTTAAATAAAACAACAATAATAAATAATTAAAAAATAACAAAAATACGGTTATATATAGTTTTAAAAGGGCTTTCTAACCATATATATAACTTCCAGATGGGGTTTGGTTTGGTTAAGATATTAAAAATAAAATGAAAATTTCCGATTAGTACATACCTTTTAAGCGGAACGCCTTTATAGCTGCGATAATGCAACCACTATATATATCATTTTGCCATGGGGTTTCCAAGGGTAATTCAATATAGGAAAAACCCGTCCAACTATTTTTTTGGCCGTACGGGTTATAATTGTTATGTCGCAGCCATAAGGGCGTTCCGGACTTAGCTAACCTTAACTCTCTTATAGCTACAACGCAACAATTACAGCCCGTACGGCCGAAAAAATTGCTAAGCGGGCTTCTCCCATATCGAATACATTAAAAAAGCCCGGTACACGATAATGCGACCGATGGTTGTGCTGTCGCAGCTATGAAAGCGTTGCGGTCGCCCATTTTCCGGGCCTAAACTTAGCCGTATTAGTTATAATTTCCATTTTTAAAAAATAGAAAAAAAATCTTTGGAAGCATATTAGCTTATATTCGACGCGTATATACAATATCAAACTTATCGGACTTTATTTGGTTACGTTATAATTTTTTTTTTTTTAAATCTTTTAATTTTTTAAAAAATTGGAAAGAAAATTAATGATTTTGTTAGGGGCGTACTAAACGGACTACCTTTTCGCACAATTACAACTTAGGCCTCGCTGGCTCGATAAGGGATATGGGATTTGATTGGCTAATTTTTAGCGTGATATAACAGTATATTAAAAAACGAGCCAGCAGAGGCCTGAGCTAGCTGAGGTAATTTTCAGGTTGTATTAGCGACTGTTGTTAGATAGTCTCGTATCAGGATTTAGATGGGGTCCTGTCCTAGCCCTGTCTTCTAGGTAGCTTGCAAGGGGACTTGCGTTATCTTACATATATACCTGCATTTATCTTATAAATACTTAAACCTTTTAACTAGTTCTATCTCTTTTATTATAATATCTTTATTGAGGAAATATTCGATGGAGGTTATTTATTACAATTATAAATTTAAAGGTATGAAAATTAATGAATTTTAATTAGGTAATTTTAAATAAATTATTAACCTTTTTATTTTTTACATTACAAATATAAAGAGTATAATAATAAAGTTATCCTATAGAAGTTTTTAATTTAATACTTTTTTAAATATATATTTTATTTAATATTTAATCGGTTTTTATATTTTCTTTTTCTTTTTTAATATAAAAGGAATAAAATCTTAGAAATGCGTAGAAGTATTTTTTAAATTCGAAGATATCCTATAATTTAATATAATATTTTTCATGTACCTTTTTAAAAAAGAATATATTTCTAAATAAAACGAAATATTTTTAATTAGAAAATATTAAATTAAGGTTAGAGTCGTATAGCTGTTATCAGCTGCAACTAGTTCTAGCTTCTTCTAGCTATGTCTAGTTACATTACTAAGTGGGTCGGCGATGGTCTATATAATGCCGATCTACTAACCTTTGTATGTAGTTTTCTGTAGAAACAAGAAACGCCCGGCATCCTTTTTCCCAAACTTCTGATCAAGGGGTTTTTACATATATATACAGCTTTAATAAGCCCTGTTCTAATTTAATATTATTAACTTAATATATTTTATCGCTTATGGTTTTACCGCAGATAAACTAGTATATATTTTTAAAGTTAATTATTTTATTACTCGTCGATAGTATATCTTAATAAATAATTAGTTAAAAGTTATAATTTTAAAGATTTGCTATTTACGCAATGAACCTTTTGCTATTTACGCAGTAACCCATAATTTCCACCTGTAGGCCACCTGCTACAACGCTGCCACCTGTTATATTAACTATTTGCAATTGCACTTAAAGCTTTTAATCCTCTAATTTTTTCAATTGCTTCGCATAACAATAATAACACTACCACAATACCTAAGATGGCGATAACCTCAACCGCTACGGCTGCCCTGGGCCTTAAACGCCGTTAGCAAGAACTTATTACTGCTACATACCGTTCTTAATACGTAACAGGTCATTTCGAACTGGAGCCGGGCGTATAAGTACCTAACTTAGTTGTGGCTAATACAATTAACCTAACTGCTATATAAGGTTGCAAAAATATTAAAACGTTTTAAAATACGTTATTTTTAAGAAACATTATTATAATATAACTAAAGTTTATTATAAATCTTATTAATAAAGTATACCTTAATAAATTAATTAAAAATAAGTATATTCTGCTTATGTTTTTCATAAAGGGGTTTTTAAGGGAAAACTAGGTATAACTGGCAGGTGTACCAGGTGTATGCCAGCTGGAAAATAGGTTACTGCGTAAATAGCAAAAGGTTCACTGCGCAAATAGCAAATCTCTAATTTTAAGGTCAAGTGCTATTCGGGGTATCTAGCTATATACATACATACAGGGAGCTGATCCATTCACTAAGTACATGCACAATTGGTTTTCACAAACGCGACCGGGGAGCACCCCCTAAAAACCGTCCCTTCTTGGTAAAGGCCGGAAAAACGCAATGCGGGTCATGTAACACGGTGACTAACGATAAGATACACGATTGAAATGATTGGTTCCCAACGCCCCCAACCAATTGATCCAATTGTCGCCGACACGGTGGCGGAGCCGAAGCTCTAATTGGTCAGCTCTTCTAAACTGGCGAGGCCTAGAAAAACGGTGGCCCAAGCTGGATTTAAACCAGCTGTCTTTTAAAACCAACCGTAACAGGGTGCCCAAGCCTGTCGCAATTGAAAAAGACACCCAGGCTCGCGACTACTAAGCTATTGGGCCAAGTTGTAATTTTAATATTTATGTCAGCAGTTACAGTAATCAAATGCAGGATTCTAGTAAAATGCGCATAGTTATTCTAGGAAAGACTGAAAAAATTTAAAGGCGATCGCCCTTATATATACGTTTAACTGTACAAAGGATAATTTCTGAACAAAAACTATCCTAAGCAGCATTTATAACCTAGACGTACCAACCGCGGGTACCTAAAAGCATTAATTGCCGACACGTGTCAGCTAGCAGGGGGTGCTAAACGCACCCCATATACGGAAAGACTCCCTCTAATCGGAAGATATATGTTCCGTTACTAGGCTACATAAAAGCTGTACGCGTACGAGAAACATACGCAAGTTAGCCCAATATAACAACATAACTAATATCCCCTATATTTAATAATTAAAAGTCTTATTCGTTTAATTCGCGTTATTATTAATTAATCAATTGTTATTAAGACGATATAAACTATATATTAATAATAATTATTAATATATTTTATTAATTATAATAATAACGGTATCGTTAACGTCCTCCGTTATTTATAATGGACCTAAGGACTAAAATTACTTTAAAGTCGAATTCCAAGCTAAAACGTACGTTTTCGATATATAAAATTATATCGATCTTAATTAGTTATTTTTATAACTTATTAAATTAACAAAACCTAATATAACTTCGTATCCGAAATAACGAATCCGTTATACGATACGAATTAATACCTTAAACAGCTTTTTAATTATATTTATATTTTCCGGAAAAACTTACCAAAAAATCGATTATATTAATTACTTAACAAATACCTTTAAGATAACGACCGAAAATAAATAAACCTATAATTAAGATTTTACGGCATATAATTATAAAAATCGTAAGTACGATACTTTCCGAAAAAATAATAACGACCTTATAAAATAAATTCTAGAATTAATATTTCTAGCAATTAAGAAAATAAACCTTTTCCTAAAAAAGAACTTACGGAAATAATACGTTAAGTTAACTAAATCCGGCAAGGTATACGATAACAGGCTTTTAATTAATACTTAACGAAAGTATTACAAAAAATTAAAACAAATTTCGAAATTAACGAAAAAGCTAAACGAATAAATCGTAAGGTAGTAAAAGATTATGGCCTAAGGATAACGATATAAGGTCCTAAAGACGAAAACGACAATTATATAGGTTAACGACCTGTATATAATACCGGCACCTATTATAAGGACTTAAACGACCACGTTCCAGATAGTAAAAAAAGCCGAGATTAATAACGGTACGATTAGCCATTAGGAAATAACGGCTAACCTTTTAAATTACTGGACCATAACCTATTCACAACCTATATCGAAAAATATTAAAGTAACGTTTTCGACCTTTTACGGAACACCCGTAAACCTTTTTAATTAAAATAATCCTGATTAAGAAAAAACCAAAAATAACTTTTAACCGCGAAAAAGGACCTTAGGGCGTAAGTTAAAACGAGGAAATCGTAAAGGTTCTTATTCGGACCGAAACGGTAATAAACGAAAACGTTAAAAGTCGGATATATAGGGAACCCGTTACAAAACGTATTTAAGCTCCTTTTACAGGCTTTCTTAATATTATTACGTATTCCCTAGCAAAGCCCCGGCAAATTTCCGTTTTAATAACAGGATAATAACATACGTCCAAGGCCGGATATCCTTTAATTAATTTTTAAAAGAAAAGATTAATCGTTTATCGAAAAGTATAAAAAGAATAACTATTTAAGAAATAAATTAACTTTTAAAAGAAGTAAAACGGGTCCTGGCATATTTCTTAATCTTTAATTAACGCAATGCGATAAACGTTATGCCTTACCCCTTAAAAAATTTATCTATTTTAAATTTAAGGTTTACGATATATATTTTTAACCTTATTAACAAATTTTTAAACTTTAAATAAACCGTATAAGGTAATAAGGTATACGTAAATAATAACTTCGTTCCGATTAAAAGGTACGGAAAAATTAACGTAATATTTCAAAACCTTAACGGTACGAAAACGTTACGTTTGTATAACATGGCCTACTACGAAAACTTTATATGCAACCTAGTATCTCTCCGGCAGCTCCGAAAAAAAAAATATTAATAGGATAACCGAAAAACTAACAATTTTATCCGAAATAAATATAATTAGGTAATTATTATGCTAATAAATAAATTTAATGAATTGGTTATCGAAAATATTAATATAATAATTATTTATACAGCTTTTATAATTTATAAATATAACGTTAATTCGTATATAACGAAACTATTACAAACCGGTAACGGTATTATATAACACCTGAAATTAAAACACCCTAAGCCCGAAATAATTGCCCAGTTACAGTCCCATATAAAAAGAATACGCTTAAAGGGTCCTATAACAATCGAATACCAAGTATATAATAAAACGAAAACTAAAAAGCAAATATGCCGCAAACTAAAAGAAAAAGTTTCCCGATTAAGATAAAAAATTGCTATTAACTTTACAAATTTCGAAAAAAACCTTAAAAAATATAAATACGTTATATTTGCGATTAACAGGTATTTAAGCTTTATCTAAAATATCTATCTCAAAAACCGAGAACAAAATATATTAATTATAACGTTTAAATACTTTTTAAAAGTCTTAAAAAACCAGGACAAAATCTTTTTACAAATAATCGAATACGATAACGAAATCTTAAAAAATTATTAATTTCGAAATATATTACAGTCGCCTTTTTTAAATATTAGATTTAAACCCTTAACACCGTATACCTAGGCTTAAAACGGGGGTATAAAGCGTTTTAAAGGTATAATTAAGGAAAAAATAACTGTAATACGAAATAATATTAAATTATTTTCGTTCCTAATCGTATACATCTTTAAAGCAGCAATATATTTATATAACCGTACTTTTAAATATATACTTTTTTGGCAAAGTTTATATAAAGTTTACTACATTTACCTAACGTATAAAAACGGCGTTATAATATTTAATCGAAAACCTTAACAAGCTTACTTGCAAGTATATAGCTATATGGCCTATATTATAACAACTATAATTATAAAAAAAAACAAAAACTTTAAAAGCTAAATTTTAAAACGTAAATTAATTTTTTAATCGGTTACCGATTTACGAATATTTACAAGATTTAAAACCCGTTAATTAATAAGGTTATTATTATTCGAAACGTATAATTTAACGAAAAGGCTATTTTTTTAAGTAATATTAAAAACCTAAAAAATAACCTTTTATACGTAACCAAAAAAAAATTACAAAAATTATTCCGATAAGTAAAAATACTTAATTAAAATAATAACCATCTAATTTATATATAAAAAAAGGATAAAAACCTAAGCAGAATAATTTAATTACCGGTTAAACAAAAGAAATAATTTTAAAAAGGTACCAACGTAAAAAACGTACGAAATAAAAAAAAAAAAATTTATTTGTAAAGAATTAATTACCCCTATATAACCGTTATATTCGAACTATTTCCGTCCTTTGGATTATTACCGCTACCAGCATTTACCTTAATAACTATTACGATTATTACGCCAACGGAAAAAATAAAAATAACCCTAAGTTCCCTTTATATTGTTTAACCTAAAATAACGGTAAAAAACGAAAGTATTTTATAAATAATAAACGTAAACCCCCTATATGTTCCGTATTAAAAAGGTATTATCTAAAATAAATACAAAATATAGGAAACCGTATTTAATATAAAACGTTTAACTTTTTTTATAAATACGTACGATAACCGGCCGGTAAACTGCGGAAATTTAAGAAAATTAATTATCCGAAATACGCGTTATTTTAATCGGAAAAATAATAATACTTTAATATATAAAAAGGCATTAAAATTGCAAAACCGGGTACATAAACGTAATTTACCGCCACCGCCGTAAGGCTATAAAAAACTAAGTATATATCCGTTAAGGAAAATATTTCGTAAAACCGAAAAGGCTTATTTACAAAGTTACAAAAAGATACGATTTTAAAAAATAATTAATCAATTTTTTACTAAAAGGAAACAAGTTTTAAAATGTATATAAATATACGTTTACAAATTTAACAAATATAATTGATTACAAAAATATAAAGTACGTCTCGTTGTACGAGACGATTAACAGCTAAAAAACGCATATAATAATATATACGTATCTACTTTAGCTAAAAGGTCGTTTAAAACTTTAATCGCTATAATAGCTAAATTCGACCTAAAGCTTAAATAATATAACGCTATTAACGCCTTTATTAACGCCAACTTACCTTACGAAATATATATAAAAACGCCTTTAGGATATCCTTAACGTAAAAAAACTCTTTTAATTAAAAAGGTTTTATATAACTTACGGGAATTGCCGTTATTATAACAGAAAGATTTTACCGGAATACTTAAAAAATTAGGACTTAGCCCCGTTTTTTATAAACCTTATTGTTTTATTTATTAAAAGGTATTTATTTTTTTCTTTATAAATAATATCATTATTGCATATCGCAAAAAAAACTAAGACCTCGTCGATCAGTTAATTTAACAGATACGGGAACGGTACACCCTTATAAGGGGTAAAGACTTATAATAATTCTTCGGTATCGAAGTAATTAAAAACAAACTTAATAGGAAAATCTAATTATTTTAATCCGACTTTATAAACAAACTAATTAATTTAATCCTTAAAAAAAGCTTAAATAACTTCTTAAAAACGCCCATAATTAACGTTAAGCTATTACCGAATCCTAATCTGGCTTATCCAGGCTTTATTAACAGATACCAAAAAAAAATCGGTTCCATTTTTTACGTAACAATTAATATACAACCCGATATATCCTTTACCGTATCCCGATTTACCCGTTTTAACCTAAACCTTAATAACGTATATTATAAAACTACTAATCGAGTTATATTATACCTAATCAGAATTAAAACGTTAACGTTACAATTCGGAAACGAAAATTCGTTAGATATTTAAAGTAACGCCTCTTTTACGGATAATACGGTCGATCGAAAAAGCTTCCAAACTTACGTTATAAAACTATTTAAAAAAATAATAAAATAACGGGCGAATAAGTAAGATACAGTAATTACTTTTATAACAAAAGCGGAATTATTATCCTTTACGTAAACTGCAAAAAAAACTTTATTCAGCTTTTAATTAATTAAAAAACTGGAAATTATTTTAAATATTAAACCGCTAAATATATAGTACAATAATTAATAAACTATACGGCTTATTAATGCCGACGTCGCCCTATTACAAATGAAGTTGCGGTACGTAAATATATATAATTATTAATTACGAAAAGCTACAAAGAGGGACTTAATTAAAGTGGATTATACGCCTATAGGTAATATGCTAACTAATAAATTAACTAAAACCCTGTTACGTAAATTATTTAAATATTTCAAAAAGTAATTAGAACTAATAGATATTACGGAAACCTTTAAACGGCAAAAAAATACCCTGCGAATAATTTTAAAGGAGGAATTAACTAATTAGAAGGATTTAATCGCCGGAGGAAAAGTTAAATGGAAAGTTATAGCTTTAGAAAGTGATAATATGTAACGATTAACGCTATAAATACTTTAAAACGTTAAAGGGGTGTGTCAGCTAGCAGGGGGTATTAAACGTACCTTATATACGGAAAAACTCCCTTTAATCAGAAGATATATATTCCGTTACTAAGTTATATAAAAGCTATATACATACGAGAAACATACGCAAATTAGCCCAATATAATAACATAACTGATATCCCCTATATCTAACAACACGCCCTTTTGCGTTAAGTAACCTTATTTACGTAATTTCTAAAATCAAATTTAAAACTTTAAAAAAATCTATTAAAAAATTATTAAAATTTTCAGTCTATATAAGATTTAAACCTTTATTTCCGTTATTCTCGTTTAAAGTAAAGCTACGCAATTAACCGTTATACCAAAAAACCGGCCTTTTCGCTTTACCGTTTTTTCGCAGCCGTTCCGGAACATAAGGCCTATTTTTTCCGAAACGTTTCAAACCAGATTAGGCGTTAATATAGGAAAACGCTTTATATACGCTATTTTATTACGTTAAAAATGTTATAACTTTAAAAATCGGTTCTATTTTTTAACGGCAATATTAGTAAATAATTAAAATTATTATTTTTTAAATTCCCTTTTATAAAAAGTTATTAAATAAAAAAAATTTTCCGGTTAATAAAAAACATTGATTAACTATAAGCTATATATAAAATATTAACGCCTTTAAATAAAAACTAACGGAAAAAGTTATAATTATATATAAATAAATAATTTTATAAAAAATTAAAACCTTAAAATTAATAAATAAACGGATACCTTTAAGTAATTATAAAAAAAATACCGCGGTTGTTACTTTTAATAACGAAAAACAGGTTTCAGTAAAAAAACGCCTTTTTTTCTATATAAAAGAAATTTAACGGGATTATTTTTTTACTAATTGCTTTAATTAAATCTTAAATATTTTTTAACTTTTCTTATATTTTTTCAAATTTTAAATTAATTATAAACCGTTTAAAGTTTACCCTATTAAATAATTTTATAAATCCGTCGGCAGGATTATTTTTACTTTTTATATATTAAAAACTAATGTTTTTTTTTCGAACTTCTTAACGTACGTAATAATATTTAATTCGAATATAACGTTTTCTTCGTATTATCCATAGTGCTTTTACTTATTTAAACGTATTTATATTATTTTTTAAAATAGGAATAAGATTTTTAAATATAAACCTTAACTTTATTAAAAAATTTCTAATCCCAGTTATTTTTATAACTATTATTCTTACTTTTACGTATTTTGCTTCCGTAATATATTTAATAATAATATTTTATAATTTCGAAATCTATAAAATGAACGTTTTAGTTATAAAAAATATACAACTTATCATGGATTTTGTTAACTTGTAATTATCCGTAAAGTTTATATTTACTGCCTTAAATAACCTTAAGTTATTATATTTATAATATAAATAATTTTTTTGTAATTTCCGGTACCGAAAAAATATATTTAATATACCATTTAAATATTTCGGCAATTTTTTGATATATTTTTAATATTTAAGTAACGGGTTACTTATAAATTTTGCCCAAGTTAATATTATAAACGTTATATTTAATCTACTAATATAATTCGAAAAATTAAATTTCCTTACTAAGTTCGTATATTTAAATTTTTTTTTTTTGCTAGTTACGCCGTTATATTTTACAACGTACTTTAAATAATCTTTAATAAATAATATAATAAAATGGTACAGGGTTTAGGGACTTAGCTTTAGGACTAGTTAATTAGTCCTACTTAGCTCTAAGGGTATTTTTAAGAACTTTTTTCTTTCGGGCGTAACCCCGTTATTATTTATCATCGTCGACACTCTCTTTTTACGGTTTTAACACCGATTAATATAGATTTGCGTTATTTTGTTTATTATTCCTATTATGCGTTTGCCTATAACTTTTTTATCGGATATTTATTAATTAGGATTAAGTTTTCCCGATTTAATTTATTTAGTATTTTCGGTAAGGAAATTAATTTTAGTTAATTGCCGAAGTAATTTACGATTTTTCGTTAAAGAATTAAAGTAAATAAAACCTTAATTAAAAAGTTTTTAATTAAGATAATTACGGAAAATAATGGATGATTATAATTACGAAAATAGCGATTTGAAAGATATATAGTTACGATACAAACGATAATAATATGATATGATAATACCGTTAATTTTGGCTGTAAGCGATTAATAAAAAGTTACTAAGTAGAATATAATATTTTATTATAAGACGGAGTTTTTTTTAATCGATAGTAGGAAAGTATAGGTAAAGGCGATAGTAATAAAATATAGCTTAATTAATTTGTTTTGGATTAATTATAAGATTTAAACGATAATTTTTATTATAAGATAATTTATATAATAGGATAAAAATAAGCAAAAATTATTAGTAAAGATAAAAATTAACTGAAGGATTTGTAATAATTAACGATAAGAATTACGTATTTAAATGAAATTAAAAGATTAAAGTAATAAGATTAACGACGTGGTTGACAATATAAAACGGATTATAAATTTAAGTAAAAAATAAAAAGGGTTTATAGGGTTAAATATTTCGATTTTAAAGAAAAAGTTATAAAAAGGAAATAATGTTTTTTAATAATATACGAAAAAGCCGATATAACTGTTAAGTATTAATATTTAAACCTATTTGTTATTAATTAATTGGTATTTAATATAAATATTATTAGGTAGAATATTATAAAATTTACTGTTTATATTTAATTTAAGTATTAAAACGGTTAAGATAATAGTAAAAATATTAATTTCCGTAATAAAAATAATTTTAGTTAAATTCGAAAAATAATAACGTATTAATTAAAAGGTAATTGTTTGGTTTAAAATTAAAAAAAGGAAAATATTTATTTCCAGGTTACGATATAATTATAAAATATATTTAAAAAAAGTTTTAAAAATTATTATTTACTTTATGCCTAAATATAGTTTAATTATTAAAGCGGTATTTTCGGATTTAAAAAATTAAAGAATTGTTTGTAGTAATTAATTATTTAAATTTGGTTTTAACCGATTTATTAAAGAATTTTCGAAGCTTTTAAAAATTGTTATATAAGTAAGATCGTAAAACTTAATATTAATACTGGAATTTTTTTACAAAAAAAACCAAAGCTTTATTTCGAACGTTATTATTTAATACCGATTAAAGAAATTATAAAATAAGAGCGAAATTAATAAAATTAAGCCCTTAAGTAATTCGATCGGATTATTAAAGTTTGCAAAAAAGTTAAATATTTCTGAAATTATTATTAAAATATTTAAAAAATAAGAGGTTCTATTAATTCGAACTTTTTTAAAATTATTTACTAGATTTGCGGTATTAATACTAAAGGTAACGCCCATAAAATCTATTAATTACAAGGATTTCGGTTTTCCTAACGATATGATAAATAAAATTGTATTTTTTATAATTTTTCCGGATTTATTTATTTATTTTGAATTTTGTTTTTTAAATACTGGAATTATCAATTAATTTAAAGGTATTTATAAATTGTTTAAGAAATATAAATTTAAAAATATTAATATAATTGTTAAATTTTTTTATTAGATTAATAATTTAAAAATAAAAAACCGAATTAAGGTTATATTTAAGAGAGTTATTAAATAGGACGATATTATTACTAATATTTTAAGAATTTTTAAGTTTTAAAATTTTAAATAAATTCGGATTGTTAAGAACCGGTTAAAGGGTTTAACGAAATAAGTTTAACGTAATATTTTTAATTACGTTTATAAGTATTATTTGGAATATGTTATAAAAGTCCGGGATATTATTAAAAAGGTTAAGTTAAAAAGGAAGATAATTAATAAAAACGAATATATTAAGAATTTATTTAAAGGTTTTTCGGCCAATTATTTCGAAAAACTTTTAAATAATTTCTTTATAAAATTCGAAAATTTATACGCATTATTTTATAACAAAACTTTGATATTAATTAAGGACTAAATATTTAATAAGGCTGGATTAATGCGGTATAACGAATATAGAAAATAATCGGAAATCCATTTTAACATTAATTATATAAAGGAGAATTAACCTTATTTGTGGTACTAATAAAAAACGAAATATTAACGTTTAAAAAGTTCTAATCCGAAATAGGTGTTATCTGGCCGTTTTGATTTAAATATTTAATATTACGAATACGATTTAAAAATTAAAGATTACGTAGGCCTGGTAAATTTAAAATTTAAAAATTTTTAAGGAGGAAATAAGGAATAAAAAGGTTTTACGGATTTTTTAATATTACGTCCCGTTAGGATAAAAATTATTTTAGGTTTAGGATTACGGTGCCGATTTTTCGATTAATATAATAAATTTCCAGCCGGATAAATTTAAGTAAGAAATTTTTTACCGTAACCGAGGTAATTATTATAATGGTTACCGAAATAATTATCGAAAATAACGAAAAAATAGATATAATAATTTTAAGCTTAATATTTATTAATTTTACTTAAAAAACGGATATTTTATATATAATTATAAGTTACTTATAAATATAGAAAATACGGGGTTAATTTCGTTCGATAACGATAACTTTACGATTTATCTTAAATTTAAAAACGATTAAATTAAAATAGGTATTATTTAATTCCCGAATATCTTTAAATATTAAGCGATTAATGCCCGGATTTTTATTTAAAAAATGGTTTTTAAATAAATATATAATTTACCAGGTTTTTTTAATTATTACCGAAAAAAGATACGGTATTTTGATCGGCGACAAAGTATTATAAAAAATCCGGATAATTATAACTTTAGTACCGATAAAGATAAAGTACAGTTTAATATTATTAAACCGTTACGTTTTATTACGATTTTAAAATTTAATAAATAAAAAGTTTTTATTAATTAAAACCGGGTTACCGAGATTAATTTTATTAATTTCGTTATTAAAGATAAATAGTTATTTTATAAAGAAATTTTATTACGTAAATAATTATGAAATAACTTTATAAAGATTAAAGATATCCGTTACTTAAAGGAAATTCGTACGTTAAAAATCGATAACTTTAATTAACCTTTTGTTTTTATTAATGTTATAATAATTAAACGTATTAGCAAAAAAAAGAAGTTTAATAACGGTATAAAAAAAAGCAAAATTAACGATAATAAAATTATATAAAATGGATTTTTATTTATAAATATAAATACCGGTATTTAAACGGATAATATTATTAGTTACGGCGGTTTAATTAATAAGGATTTTATTAAGTTTTAGGAAACGAAGATTTAAAAAAACGTTAAAAAAAAGTTTAAAATTACCTAAGCCAATTTAATAAAGGTTTATCCGGATTTTAACGAGGTTTTTAAAAATTTTATAGTTAATAAAGTATTGAAAATATTTGGTTACAAAAGTAAAAAAAGGATTAAAATAACCGAAACCGAAATTCGAAATAACGCCGCCTTAGTAGGAAAATAGCAAAACTTTAAAATCTTTATTTTAAATATTAAGTATAAAACCGAAAGTAAAAGTAAAATTAACGTTTTATTAATGTAATAATACAGTTTAACCGAATTTATTATTCCGTTATTTAAATTTATAATTAAGGTAAATTATAAAAAAAACGAAAATTTAATTAATAACGTTAGTAATACCGCAACCAAATTTAATATTATTATTACGTTTTATATAAGAAAATATAGGTTAATAATAAGGCAAATTCGGGTATCGTTTATAAATTTTAATTTTTAAAAAAGGATTTAATTTAAAAGTATAATTAAGGTTTTTATTTAATTAACCGGCCGATTAATTATTTTTTTTTCTTTATCGTTAACGATAGTTATACGGCGTAACCGTTAATATTAGGACTTAATTTTATGGCGAAATTAAAAATAACTTTAAATATAAATCCGGAAATAATAGAAAAAATTTTAAAATTCGGCCCTTTAAAGATTATTATCTTTTTAATACTTATAAAACGAGTTAGCCGTAATATTTGTATAAATAACAAATTTAAAAAAAAGCAGCCGGTAAATTTATAAACCGTTTTACTAGCGAAAACAAGTTTACGAATAAAGGAATTAACGAATTTATTATAGGTTTTTATATATTTTCAATTAATAATACGTATATTAATTAGGATTATATTACCGTCCAAAAAGTTATTAATAATAAATCAAAGTTAGGAAATATTATTTTATATTAATTTAATAATAAAAAATTTATATACGTTTTATATAGAATTTTATAAAATAAAATACGTAATAAGGTCAAAAGGGATAAAATTGTACAAATTAATATTATATATAAGCCGAAATAAAAAAAAATATTTTTATTAATTATATTCCTCCCGATAGATTTATATTACCCGGAAATTTAAATTAGAAAAATAAAAAGCTTATTAAAATTTAATAAGTTATTAATTAAAACAGCGTATATTATAACGAATCCGGTATTTTATTAGCAGTTTTGTTTTTTAAGTTTTTTATTTTAAAACGCGGTATATATTTTACCGAAAAATAATTAAATACGGTTTTTAATTAATTAGGTAATAAGTTTACTTATATAGAGAAAGTTTTTTTTAAAAAGATGTTATTTTATAAAAAAGCTATTTTAATTTAAAAATAACCAAAATACGGAAGGATTAAAAATTACGTCGTACCTTTTTATAAAATCCGTACGATTTTTTATAAGGCATAGTAAACTAAAGGTATAAAAATATTAGTTAGTATAAAGGATAAACTGATCGACGTACTACAAGTTCGGATTTAGAAAAGTATATTTAAATAGTTTTACGTTACGTATAAAAATACCTGGTTTTTCGTTTAAAAGAAGGATAATAAATTGCGATTAATTAATTTTATAATTAAATTAAACGTTATTACGTTACGAAATGCGTTTATATTAAAGAATTACGATAAGTTTTTTTTAGATTTTGCTATATGTTTTTTAATAACGTTAATAAATTTTTTTTCCGAATATAATTAAGTTATTTTAATTTTTGCTAGTAGGAATTATATAACGTTTTTAATACCGTTAGAATTACTTAGAATAATAAGTTTATTTATAAGATTTATTAATTTTATAACTTATTTTTATTAATTTAATACCCGAAGTAATTTAATTATTTATAAATAACGTTAGAATTAAAGGATTAAAAATACGGTACAACGAGGTTAAAATTTTTCCTGAGATTAAAAAGTTTATTTTTAAATATATTGTTAATATTAATAAAACGTTTTTAAATTATAAATTGGCTAGCGTTACGATTAATATATAGAAGTTGTAATAATGCCAAAAGATAGCCATTATAGTTGGATTTTTTTATAAAATAAATGGTCGTCGACCCGATAATGTTAAAATGGTGAAAATCTTAGAGATCGGACCGTATAAAAATGTTGCGGAAATTAAAGCTTTTTTAGAGATTACCGTTTATTATTAGATTTTCGTTAAGTATTATATTATAATGGTTAATCCGTTAATACGGTTATTACGGAAAAACGTACCGTTTATTTAGGTTTATAATTAGGATTTTATTATGTTAACCTTAAAGAAAACGTTTACGATAATCCCGATTTTAATTATATTGGATTATAGTTCTAACGTAAGGTTAATTATCGTAAAAATCGATTTCTGTAAAGAAAGGTTTAAAAATATTTTAAATTAATTAATTAATAGTATTAAATATTTCGTACGTTTTAAAAGTGGTATTTAAAAAAGAGCCGAATTAAATTATAATGCCAGCAAACTGGAATGTTAAATTATTTTTAAAATTTTAAAACAATTTCGAAATTATATTTACGAAATTCGATTTAAGTTAAAAATTAACATTAAAGTTTTAATAATTTAAATTAATAATTTACTAAACTTTTTACTTAAAACTTTATTTATCCGATAAATTATTTAGATAAAACAATTTAATTTCGAAATTAAATATATTTTTGGTAAGAAATATATAATTACGAATAATTTATTTAAGATTCTGTTTAAACTTTTTAATACGTTAAACGATTAATAGGAAAAAAAAAATCGATAACTTTATTAATATTTAGCTAAACGTTATTCGGTTTAATTTAATTATAACCGGGATAGCTTTTAAATTTTATAAATTTATTTAAAAATAAAGATTTTTTATCGGAAATTAATTTAAAACGTTATAAAAGTACGCGAAATTTTTAATAACGTTAAAGTTTCTTAATCGATTTAATACTGCCCCGAAAAAAAAACGGTTTTTAAAAATAAAATTTTAAAATATTTTATTTAAAACGGTATTTTTTGGTATAAAGTAAATAAACAATATGGTAGTTATAAGGTTGTTAATACCGAATAAGAACGCCGATTAATAATTAAATAATATTACGAAAAATCTGGTTATAAAAGTAAAAATTCAATTTATTACCGTATAACAGTTTCTTATTATTAATAAGGTATATATAGGTATATTCGGGAAGGGATATTTACGTATTTTAAATATTAAAAAGCAGTTAATTAACGTTTCGAAAAAAGTTATAGTTTTTTGTAACTTATCGATATAACTGTTATTTAAGTAATTGATATGTAATTTATACCCGATAATAATGATTATAAAATTACTGTTAAAACTAAGTACGAATTATTTAATTATTTAAAAACTAGGGCTTTATAATCGGCAATATTAGCAGTAATTAGGAAGTTTTTGGAGGAGTATATCTTTTACCGGTATAATATCCCGATTAAAATTAAGATAAACGGTGGATTTAAAAATAAGGGCGAAGTTATTAAAACCTGTATTATGTTAGGTGTTAAACGGAAGGAAAACGTTATTTACGTTGCTTAGTATTAAGAATTTATCGAAAAAGGATATATATTAATTATTAAAGTTTTGATAAAAGCGATAAATAGTACTGGTAAAAGATAGGTTAAATTTTTATTTAAAATAGTTTTCGTAGATAATATTATTATAATAAATTATAGTTTAAGTTTTTATAAATTATTATATAAATAAAAAGTTTTTTAATTGATCGAAATAGTATTACCGATATAAAGGATTATAACCTGGGATTTAAATAATCCGAAGGTAAAATTAATTTTGTAACGGATTCGATTTTTAAAAAGGAAAGTAAAAGATATAGTTAAAGTTATCTGGTTTATTAACAAATAGAAATATAAGGTTGTTAAATTCGTTAATTATAAGGACCGTAATAAAATAAGGGATAAACTTTTAGAAATAAATAACCTGGTATTATTATATAATACGCCGCGATATATAAATATATTTAAAAATGTAAAGTTTAAGTACCGCTAAATTATACCGTATTTAATTAGGAAAATTATTAATCGAAGTACTTACCGATTAAAGGAAATTAATAGGACGTTATTATGGGGAAAATTCCTTGTTAACAAATTAAGTAATTTATAAAAAATAAAAAGGAATATTAAGAATTAATTAATTTATAGAAAAATAACTGGATAAAACCGTTACCCGATTAATTAAAGGGAATAGAGAAAGGTACGGTTACGAAGGATGTTAAATTATCTGAAGATTAGTAATTTAAAGTTTTAAAACCTATAAAAACGAATATTAATGTATAAATCCTAAGTAATTAATTAAAAAGTTACGTTATCGTAAATAATAAGGATATAAATAAAAACGATTAATTAGTTAAAAAAAGGAAATTAACGCGTTTAATTGTAAAAAACTAGAATATAGGAATATTATTTCCGAATAATCCTATTACCTTACCGAAACCCGATAATTTTATTATTGGCCGAAGGATTTTTTTTTAACCGATTAAGGAGTTATATAAGTAAAGTCGGTAATATAATCCTCGAACAATGCTTAGAACTTGTTTCCGGTAATTTCCTGAAATACCGAACAGTTATTATTGTTTAAGTTTTTAATAACTTACGGTTTTTTTTTAAAATTAGTTTTAAATGCTTTAAACCGATTATCCTTAAATGTATACCTGTGACCTTTAATGAACCTAATATAGTTACCGCAGAAGTTTTTAACGAAACCTGGGATCGATCGATAATTCAAAAAGGGAAATATACCGGATTAATTAGAAATTTTTAAATTATAATATCGTTTTTCGTATAATTTATAAGGTATTAGGTTGGGTATTTTAAATACCTAAATAAATAACTTATTAATATACTGAAAATTTTTAATTAATAATGATATAAATTAACCTGCAGGCTTTACGCAATTAATTTCGACGAAAATAATATTTATTTTAAATTTACCTTTAAAAATAAACATTTTAACGATTAAAAATTACGTATTAATTACTTCCCAAAAATTTATATTAATAATTCGTTATTTTAAATATTGATTTTTTACTAAATTAAGGGGAAAAATAATTAATATAACTTTTAATATCTATAACTAATTAATATAGTATTATTATATAAAGTAAAAAAAAACTTATTTCGAAATACTTAAAGGTAATACGGGCTATTATAACATACTTATCCTAATATTTAAACAGTTTATCGGTTTTGTCGAGCTTTATATAAAAGAAAATTAAAATTCCTTAACTTATATAAAGTTTAAATAACCGATTAATAATGCGAAACGTACGGATTGCAAATGCTGGCGACGGAATAAGTATAAATAATAAAATATCTCCAAAACCAGGACCAGGTATTACGGATACTGATCGACGAGTACCAAATTGCTTTACGGTACCAATAATAAGTACCGGATTTTTCTCGATCGATTTTATTATACCAGGGATAGGAAAATAAAGTCTAAATAACCGAAGGTTATCTATAACTAAGGTTTTAAAGGGCATTCTTTTATTACTAAAAGCTGTATTACAATACCGATATTAAAAAAAAACTAGGTTATAAATAAATACTTAACCGTACATAGAATTCTAAGGTTTACGAATATTACCAAGGTTATATAAAAACTTAATACCCCGATTAAGTTTTAAAGCTTTATTAATACAACAAATAATAGGTTTAATAAAGGTAAAAAGATTTAATACTAATAAATTCTCCTTGCAATAAACGGATATAACATCCAACTTCTAGAAATTACAATTAAGCTTAATAATAAAATCGGCTCTATCCTAAACGTACTTACTCTTTAAAAACGAATATCTTAACGATTTAACCAATTACTTTAAGTTATTACTTACGTAAAAACTCTAAGGCCTGGAAAAACTTAACGGCTAACGGGAATTTATAATAAAAATAATTAATATAATAAATATATATATATATATACGTACAAATATTAAAAAGGAAAAATCGGGAAAAAAAAATCGGTATTAAAAAAAATTATAAAATTATAAAAAAAAAAGGTTATAAAAAAAGTATAAAAGCGAAAAAAGTACGCATACATACCTAATTATACGAATTATAACAGCTAATTACATTTTCTTATATAATTTTAAATAAAATTTCTTAAGATTTTCTTGGCGTATACAATTTTAATTAAAAAAATTTATACGGGCCTTACATTCCTTTAATTAATTACGTTTCCCGTTTAATTTTATCTCTTAACGTTTTTTATATACATACGGCTTTAAGCATTTATTAACTACATCTTTAACCTTTATACATTTATATACTTCTATATATACAGCTTCTATTTACAAATATTTACTTGCATTTATCACATAAATATCTATACCTTTTAATTAATTTAATACTATTTATTATAACATCTTTATCCAAAAAACGTTCGGTAAAACCTACTTATTATATCCCTAAGTCTAAAACCAAGAAAATCAACCAATCTCGGTCGGGTAATCTTAGTTAAACTGCTAACGTCTTTATTTTTTACATTATTAATATGGAAAGGATAATAAAAAAATTATATTATACATTTTACCGGTTTAACTTTCTCCCCTAATATACACCTTATTTAAAATTTAATCGGTTCTTTTCTATTACCCTTTTCGATATAAAAAAAACTAAACCCTAAGAACTATTAAGAATACCTTTTAAATTCGAAAATAAAGCTAAACTTTAATATAATATTATTACTGCATCCCTTTAAAAAACTTTTATGCTTTTAAATAATAAAAAATATTTCCGATTAAAAAACATCATTAATTTAATACATTTTATCGCCCATAATTCTGCTAAAAATAAATTAATATATATCCCTAAAACTAATCGTTTTATTGCCCGTCGATATTACACCCCGATAAACGAAAAATTAAAAGCTGCAATTCGGATATTTACTTTAAACTTTGTTTAAACTATAACATATAATACTATTTAAATCGACAAAAACAAAGTCCATAATTATTAGGTAAACATTTTACATATCCGATCAAAACGTTTCCTAATATTATTCGATATTACCCTTTTTAAAAACCGAATTAAAAAAATATTACAACTTTACTATAACGGATAGGAACAAATTGGTTTTAATAATTTACCAATCCGTATTATAAAAGCCAAAACTTTAATACAAATTAAAAAATAGATTTATAAAACTTAGATTATTTTTTTTTTTTTATATTATCGTTAAGGATTTATCGCAATAAAAAACAGAAAAAAAAAAGATTATAAGGCGAAATAAGTATAATTAATAACTTTACTACGGTAATCAGGAAATACCTAAGGTTATATCCAAAAATAGGAAACAAAAAGATACTTAAATATTACTAACCGGATAAACATTTATTACTTATTTTAAAAAAGTTCGAATTACTATCAGTACGTTTTTTATTTTTATATATTCCTTATATTTCCGTTAATTAGATATACCCTTTTTTTTCCGACGAATTTCGATTATAATAATTTTTACTTAAAACCCGTTACGACTTTAAGGCTAAATACGTATTACGTCCGCCTTTTAGTAATTAACGTATTAAGGTTATATTACTAAAAAAGTATACGACGTTATACAGATAAATAAAAAATATTTATAAAAATGTTAGGAAATAACCAAAACCTTACTTTATTTAAAAATAACCTAGTTAAAAAAAGTACAAAAAATCGATCAGTAGCGATTTTTTTAAAAATAAAGCATAGAAAAATAAGGAAAAAGCTAAATAAAAAGAGAAATTAACGAAACGAAAAAAACGAAGTTTTAAGTTAAAAATGCTAGAGGACAAACCGTAAAGGCGAATTTAAATTAATTAACAGGTTTTCATATATTCGTAACGTTAGGGAGTTATTTACGTTAAATTATCATTTGTTTTTTACGATAAATCGAGAACGAACTTTATCGTAAAAAAAAAGGGTTAAAATAATACAGGGTTTAAGGACTTAATTTTAGGATTAATTAATTAATCTTATTTAGCTTTAAAAGTATTTTTAAAAGTTTTTTTCTTTCGGGCGTAACTCCGTTATTGTTTATCATCGTCGACACTCTTTTTTTACGGTTTTAATACCGATTAATACAGATTTGCGTTATTTTGCTTATTGCTCCTATTATACGCTCGCCCGTAACCTTCTTATTGGATACCTATTAATCAGAACTAAGTTTCCCCGACCTAATTTAATAAGCGTTTTTTTTATCCCGTTTAAGTTAATTAACTTTAATAACTTTTTAATATATTATTATTAATTTAACCTAATATTTCCTATTAGTAAGAAACGGATAATTCGTACGTTTAAATATTAGTCCGCATTATTTAAGTCCTTAATTAGGACGTTTTTAGCAATTCTTTTAGCGATATCCTTAAAACGTTATTTATTAAAGCCGAAAAACAAGAAATTATTTACGTATAAAATAATAACGTTTCCTGTTTTAGGATTATAATATATCGCATCGTTCGAAATTAACGGACGGAAACTTTATTTCGTAAATATTTTTCTTATTTTTTCCTGCCAAGTAATTCCGGCTTATTTTAAACCGTATAATGGGTTTATTAACTTAATAACTTTTTTAAAGAAAAAGCCATATATTTCCCTATTTTTTAAATACATATTAAAATATTTTTTTAATATCGGAAACTGTTTTATATAAATATTTTTTTTTCAATTTACCGTTTAAATACGTAGTAATAAAGTTTATCTGGAATATATACCACCTTAAAAAAACGGTTAACGTTATTAAGATCCTTTAATATACTGCTTTTACGGTATTTATTACGGTTTCGTTATAGTTAATTCCGTTTCGTTATGTAAATTTTTTTATGCAAATACGTATCTTATATTTATCTAACTTTCCTATAAACGTGTACTTTTTTTTAATACTTATTTAATATTAATAAAATACCTTTATGTTATGTTGTTAAAAAGCGTAAATTTAAAGGTTTTGCGTAAAAGATTTTCCTTAATCTTTATAAAAATAACTTTAAGTTATATTTTTTGTTTTAAGTTCTTTATAATTTCCTTTAAGGATAAGCCGTTATTTATAATAGTAAATAAATTATAGGTATTAATATTTAATATATTAATTATTTATTCGTATTCGTAAACGTTCCGGATAACCTAATCAGTATTTTTAAAATTACCAAAACAGTTTTTATCGTTATTTAACGTTAATAAGTTAAAATAAAAGGTATATAAATTACTTTCGCCTTCGCCTTTTTGGGTTAAGATTAATTTTAACTTTTAAATTAATTTTAGGGCTTTATTTAAAGCCTTTAAGAAATATAGCTTAGGGATAGTTTTTTTCGGGCGTCCCTTTTTGCGTTTAACCTGTTTGGTTTTTTTGTCCGTATCGTTTTCTAAGACGATATTATTATTTTTATTTTTTACTTTTACGTTCTGTTTTTAACGGTATTTTAGACGTTTTTATACGGATTATAGAAATAATCGGATAATATCTTTAAAGCTAAAAGGTTTATTTAATTTTTCCAGGTTTTCGTAAATAGTAATATATGATATTATAAATAACCTACCGCCTTTTAATAGCTATATTTTATAGTTATATATCCCTTAATAATTTAATAACATTCCCTTTACTTTACGGGTTATTAGCTTTTTTAATTTAATCCGATAATTTTTATTAATTAGGATTATATATTTGTTATCGAAAATTCGGAAATAACCGTTATCGGGTTTATATAATTTATTCGGTTCGAATATATCCTTAAAATATTCGATTAATATTATAATTTTCACCGTAAACTGGCTTGTCTTATTAATAATATACGTTATTACCTCTATTACGAAATTTTAAAAACATATAAGGATTTTTATTTATAGGGAAATTATACGTACCTCATTTTACAAAAACTATATTTTTCGTTTTACAACTTCGTTTTAATATTAATTATATACGCTGGAAATTATTAGTTCGATATTTTTAATGGCGTAAAAGTTCTTAATTATTATTATACCGAATTTCTTATTACCGTTAAAACGCAAAATTTATATTTTTTTACATTTACCTTTTTCGTCCGGTAATAACGTTTTTAAACGCTTTATAATTCGCGTAATATACGCGCATAAGTTTTATTAAACTTTGTTTTTATTTTTAAATAAATAATATTTTTTATAACGTAACAAATCGTTTATAATAAAACCAAAATAACTTTTATTTTCGATATTAATAAGCTTAATTAATTTTACGTTATATTAAATAATTTCTTTTATATATTTTTTTCGTTTTTAAGGATTTATAAATAATATTTTCGGCCCAATGGCTCAGTGGTTGCGAGCCTGGGTGTCTCTTTTAATTACGACAGGCTTGGGCACCCTGTTTCGGTTAGTCTTAAGAGACAGCTGGTTTAAATCCAGCCTGGGCTACCGTTCCTTTAAGTAACGCCAAGCCTAAAGGAACTAAACCATTAAAGCTTCGGCTCCGCCACTATATCGGCAACAACTGGAGTAATTGATAGCTTTGGGAACCAATCAAATTAATTATGTACGTAATCGTATTTGTTACCGTATTAAAAAACTCCTATTAATCGGGTTTTTCATCCGGCTTTCCAAAAGGTACGGTTTTTGGAAATACTTTCCGGTCGCGCTTATAAGAACTAATGTGTATGTATATAGTGCATGGATCAGCTACGCTAGATACCTAATAGTACATATTCTCATAAATAATATTTTCCGTATTTTCTTTTCGTTATACGCCGTATAAAGGATATTTTTTATATCGTTAAGGTTTAAATTTATCCCCGTAAACCTTTTAATAGTTTATATTAATCGTTCGGTATTAAAATAATAAAGGCGGCAATATTAAAAAATAATTTTCTTTATAATTTCGTCCGTTATCAAAACTTTCCCGTTTTTAAAAACGTTCGAAAATATACGTTTTAAATTATCCATTAGGTTATTGCCGTTTTCCTTATTAAATACTTTCCCCAGTATATGTCCTTATTAATAATTTTTATTATTTGTTATATCCGGAGCCTTAATAATAAATTTCGGCTTTCCGTAAAACTATAAAAAAAAGTTTTTCCGAAAAACGTTAATTGTTAATAACTAAGTTTTATTAAGGCTTATTAAAACGTTACGATTTAGGTAACCTTTTTTTTTGTAAAATATTTTCCCGGAAAATATTTTTAAAAGGAAATTGTTAATATATAACGTATACTTAATTATAATTTCGTTTCTTTTTTTATTAAACCCTTTTAAAAGTTATTTAACGATACCAATAAAAATAATAATTACGGGTTTTTTATCCGTTATAATTTAAATTCCCTTAGACTTAATATTTATTACAATGCTTTTTTAAAGTTATTAATATTATTCGTAATATTAACGTTTATTCCTAAGTCCTAAAGCAATTTATTTACGTCGTTCCCGTAAAAGGAATAAATATGTAAAAATATAACGTTTTCTATAACCGTTCCTTTAAGGCATTCGCTTTCCTATAACTTAAAATAATTAATCGCTTAAGTTTTAAAACGTTCAATTATTAAAGCTCCCCGGGTTTTAAGGTATTTAGCTATTAAAACTTCCTAAGTTTCTTTTTAAATTATTTTATCGTATTATTGCATAAAATCTTTAAATTATTATTTTTTAACGCGGGCGCTAAAGGTTTTTCCGTTTAAACGGTATAAATCCTTTAAACCGTTAAAAATAAATTACTTTTCGTTCCTATTACTGCTATAGGCGTTACGAAAGTTATTACTTTAATTATTTTATCCATTATTACCCTAACGTTAATTACGTTTTCCTTTTTTTCCTTTACCGTTCCTTTCTTTTTACGGCTTAAGGCAATCCTTTATTAAATGCTTATATTTGCCATAATTAAAGCAAAATAACTTTCCGTTTTTATTCTATACGGGCCTGTTATTTCGGAAGTTATTATTATTATTATTATTTCCTTTTCCCTTACCTTTCTAGGTATTATAGGATTTCCCGTTTTTCTTTTTGTTAATACGGTTATAGAATTCGCTGTTAAAATCGTCGATTAACTGCTGGAAAAAGTAATTAGTTTACCTAAGCACTAATTAAATCGTCTTATACCAGCTGTTAGCACGATCTTTTACAGTAGTAAAAAATATGATAATTTATTCCTTTAATCCGAGCTTTATGCCATAGCTTTTAATTTTTCGCAATAATTTTTAAAACTTTATAATAAACTATATAAGGTTTTCTTTATTATATATAATCTTGCTAAACTTTTTTCAAAAAGACTTTTGCTTAATTTTACTTATAATTAGGTAAGTTTTCCTAAAAGTCCTTAATATTTTCGTTTTTTTTAATACTTATAATTAACTTTAACGGCGCTTTTTTATACGTTTTAGTAATAACTTTCGTAAAGCGTAACTGATTAAGCTATTTTAGCTTTATTCCGTCCTTATAGCTAATCTTTTTAAGGATAAGTATTAAAGTATTATTTTAAAGTTTCTAATTAACCCAGTTTATTAAGTAATTCTCCTTATTTAGTAAAAAATTAAAACATTTTTAACGTAATTTTGCATTTTCGTTATTAAACTTTTTAAAGTTTTTTTTTTCTTTAGGTAAACGCCTAACTTGTTAAAGTTATTTAAGTTATTAGGGCTTAAAAAGTTATTAAAAATACTAAAAGAACTATTACGACGGCTTTTTCGTTTTCGGGAACCTTTGGATAAGTTTGAAAATAACTTATCCGAATCGTCGGGGTCTCTACGTATTACATTTTTTTCCTTACGTAATTTTTTTTCTTCGCTTTTTTCCTTTTTCGGGGGATTAGGTTTTTTAATAAACCACTTCCTTAGCTGCGTTTCGCCTTTTTTTAAAAGGTTAATCTTTTTTATATCGCTCTCGACGGCGATAAGGGCTTTTTATAAGCTTCCCGTCCTTTGGACGTTTTATAAAGCGTTTCTGTAAATATTTGCATTTTACAAACTCTGCGTCGCCTTTAATTAAAGCGGTTTTTATTAAAGTACGTCCCCGAATTAAGGTATATCTAATAATCGTTTTACGATACTATTTATTCGCTTTATTATATCGTTTTTTCTTTTTTATTAAAGTTTTAAATTTTTAATTTTATTTTTAACTAATTTATATTTATATTTTCGTGCCTTAACGTTTTTTTTAATTCCGTTTAAATTAATGCCTAAAAACGTATAAAGTTTGTTTAATTTTACTTAAAACTGTTATTTTTATATAAGGGTTTTATATTAATCTTTTAGCTGTCGTTATTAAGGTAATATAACTTTTTCCGTAAAAGTTTCGAAAGCAAGTTTTTTTCCTGTTATTATATCCGTTATAAGTTCCTGTTTTCCTTTTTTATTGTAAAACTTTTCGTTTTAAAGGTTTTCCTAATCGAAAAAAAAAAAGAAAATAAGTTCTTATTTGTATGTTTTTTATTCCGTATAAAAACGAAACCTTTATCGGGTAGGCTGTTTTGTTCGATTGTAGGAAATTACCTTAGGATACGTTTTTATTGTTTGTTCGTTATCGTTAACCGCTTATTCTTTTTTGAATTAATTAAGCGATTTTTTTTAAAATTTCGTACTTTTTTTGTTAACTTAACCCGTAAATAATTATTCCGTTTAACGTATTACGGTTGCTAATTAACCAGAAAATGGTATTATATTAATAATTATAATAATTAAATACAGGATTTTAGTAAAGTGCGTATGGTTATTTTAGGAAAAACTAAAAAAATTTAGGGGCGATTGCTTTTACATATACGTTTGGCTGTACAAAGGATAGTTCCTGGACAAAAGCTGTCCTAGGCAGTATCTACAGCCTAGACGCACCAGCCGCGGGCACTTAAAAGCACCAATTGCCGACAATTTACTTTATATTTCGTTTAAATCGTAATATATATTATTATTTAAATTAGCGACATAAAAAGTTTATAATTATTAAATAAGTATTTTATATATTCGATTAAAGCGTTTTCTAGTATTATATAATCCTTTTCTTTTCGAAAACCGAGTTAAAAGGCTGTTACGATTTTAATATAACGGATAAAAACAAGCTGGTTTTAATAATCCGCTAGTTTATATTATAATAGCTAGAATTATTATATAAATTAAGGAATGGATTAATAAAGCTCAAGTTATTTATTTATTTTATATTATTAAGAATGATTTATCGTAATAAAGTATAAAAGAAGATAACTCGTAAAAAGAATTAAGTATAATTAATAATCTTTTTAAAGCGATTAAGAAAGATTTAAGATTATAATTAAAGGTAGGTAATAAGATAGTACTTAAATATTATTAGTTAGATAATTATTTATTATTTATTTCGAAGAAGATCGAATTACTGTGAATTCGCTTTTTTTCTTTTTACGTTCCTTATATTTTTACCGATTAATTTTATAGTTCGTTTTCCTTTAACAAATTTTAATAATAACGATTTTTATTTAAAATACATTACGACGTTAAAGCTGAATACGCTATACGGCTATTTTTAATAATTAACGTACTAAGATTATATTACGAGAGGAGTATATAACATTATATAGGTAGGTAAGTGATATTTATATGTTTGCTAGAAAACGAGTGGAATTGTATTTTATTTAAAGATGGCCTAGTTAAAAGATATATAAGACATCGATTAATAGTGATTTTCTTAAGAATAAGGCGCAGAAGGACCGAGAGAGAGTTAAATAAAGAGAGAATTTAATAAAGTAAAAACAACGAAGTTATAAATTAAAAATATTAAGGAATAAATTTTATAGGCGAACTTAAGTTACTTAATAAGGTTTCGTATATTTATAAAGGTAGAAAATTACTTATCTTGGGTTATTATTTATTTCTTACGATAAGTTAAGAACCAGTTTTATATTAAAAAAAACAGGTAAATTAGTATAGGGTTTAAGAATTTATTTTCTGTATTAATTAATTAGTAGTATTTAGTTTTATATATATTTTTAAAGGTTTTCTTTTTTCGAGTACAACCTCGTTAAACTTTATAACCGTCGATTAGTAGTTTTTACGGTTTTAATTCCAATTAATATCTATATACGTTATTCTTTTTATATTTCCTTAATTATATTTTTATCCGTAATATTCCTTTCGGATACCTAGTAATTAAGACGAAGTCTCTTCGACCTAATTTAGTAATAACTATTTTCTAAATAGTGAAAAAGGTCGAAATCGACGACGGCAGAATTAAGTATTAAAAAGTAACGGCTAATTTCCTAGATCACTACAATATAACCTATTTATAACCTACATCGAAAAACTTCAAGATAACGTTTACGACATTTTACAGGATATCTGCCGATATTTTTAATTAAAATAATCCTAATTAAGAAAAGACTAAAAATATTATTTCTTGATTGTAAAGAGGGATTTTAAGGAGTAAATTAAAACGATAATAAACGAAAACGTTAAAAATCGGATATATAAAAAATCCGTTATAAAATATATTTAAGTACTTATTATAAATATCCTTAATATTATTATATATTTTTTAATAATGTCTCAGTAAACTGCTTTTTTATTAAAGAGATAATAACTTGCGTTTTAATTTTAATTTCTTCGATTAATTTTTATATAAAATAATTAACTGTTTATGGAAAAATAGAAAAATAATTACTTAAAAAATATTTATTTCTTTAAAAGGTATAATATAAATTTTAATATATCTTTTAATTTTTAATTAATATAATATAGTAAATATCGCGTTTAATATTTTAAAAAATTTATTTGTTTTAAATTTAAAATATACGATATATTAAATTATGTCGGGGAGATTTAGTCCTGATCATTAGGTATCCGAAGAGAAGGTTACGGGCAAGAGTATAATTGCAGCAATATGGAAAGTAAAGCGAATCTATATTAATCGGTGTTAAGACCGTAAAAGAAGATTGTCGACGATGATAAACAATAACGGGGTTGCGCTCGAAGGAAAAGAGCTCCTAGAAATACCCTTAGAGCTAAGTAGGACTGATCAACTAAGCCTGAAGCTAAGTTTCCGAACTATGCACCATTTTAATATCTTTTAAATTTTATTAATAAATTCCTAAATGTCGGCAATTATATTACATTCTTAAAGCTGTAGTTCCTATATTTCCTAATTTTAGGTTAATTATTTCTAACTGGCGGGGGGAAGTAGCTAGATATAGCTATAACTTTTTTATCCTTATAATCTTAAGGCCATAAATTAAAATCCTTTTAATCTTTTTAATGTTTTGATAATAAATTACTACATCTACCGATACGCCTTTATAGCTCTAAGCGTGCTATAAAGCTATTTGAACCTTACCTTTGCTCTTTAAAACTATTTAAAAAATTTTCTATCCGTTTTATATAAATCTTATAACCCTTTCGGAATAAAACTAGCTTTATATTTTGCATTACGTTTCGACCGTTCGTTTAAAGTATTTTTTTTTTCGTTTCGGGTAATCCTTTATTATATAACCGTATTTACTATAATAAAATAACTGCCTTTTTTTATTTTATAAAAGTTTATTCGGCCGGTTTGCGTTATAACTATTACCATTTTTTTTCCGAAATTTAACGATAAAATCGTTATATACCTAATTTACCGTTATAGTTAGATGTTAACGAAGTATTTCTTTTATTCGGCTCTTTATAAAACTAGTTACAACTGTTATAAAACTTTCCTTAACGTTAATAATAACCGTAGTAATTAATTTAACTTTATTTTTGTCGAATTACCGTTACGGTATTTAATTATTATTAATGTTATTTAAATAACAATTTTCTACATCTTTTAATTATTATTACGTTATAACCGATTTTTTTCGTTAAGCTATATTAAAGCTTTAAACGATAACGGCTTAAGGGACTAATAGCTTTATAATTACGTATATATTAGTATATATATTAAAATTGGAGATTTATAGTATATTACTTATATTTACTTTAAAGCGTAAATATAAAAAGTTCTCTTTTTCTTAATTACCGTTCTTTATATATATAAGCAGTAATACCGTACCATTTCCGCGCTGACGTTAAAATCTTTTTTTTAGTATAATTATTTTAGTTATTTTACGATAGTTTCGTAACGTTAATTTTTTAAAAAAGGGATAGGTTCGCTTTAGCTTAACGTTTCCGCTATTCGGGAAAAGGATGATAGGGATTTCGCGTTTGTATTTCAGGATTTTAGTTTTTTTCATAACAATATAAGAGGAAATTTATTATTAGTAATTTTTAATAGTTATTTTTTTTATAGGAGTTATAATTTAATTTAGTATTTGGTTAATTTCGTTAAAGTTAAAAAAAGCATTTTACGAAAAAGCTTAAAAGAAATTATAATAGATTTCGTAAAAATATAACGTTTAAAAAAAATTGAAAAAAAATTACGTTTGTATAAGGTTATTAAATTTAAACCATATTATCTAGGCTAAGTTAACGATACGAAATAATTATATTAATAATTATTACGATAAATATTTTACTTAATATTTTCAAATACGGTAATTATTAATTATTTTTAAGATTAAAATAAATTATATACCTCGGTTCCGAAAAACCTTATTCCGAAACCGATTATTAGTCCCCCGTAAATACGTAATTTCTCGATTAATATCTGCTTAGAAGGCTTATTTGCGCAATGCTAATAAGCTTCGACTTTGATAAACCTTATACCTTTTACGGTTTAGTAAGGGGAATTTTAAATAATAATTTTAAACATGTTAAGCTTTTTACGGTAAATCTTAAGTTTGTATAAGATAGTTATTTTGCGACTTTTCGCCAGTTAACCACCTTTTTTCACCTCGATTAATTCTACGGCACCATTTAAAACATTTATTAATTAAGATAATAAAATATGCCTGTTAACTCTGAATATAAAGTCTTAATACTCCGTATTTCCGGAATCTCGACGGAAACGGTCTCGATTATATTACCCGATTTAAATAAAATAATTAACTAAATAAAATATATAGATAATTTTATTGATATTAATAACTTTTTCGAAAAACATTAAGTTATATTACTAATTTTCGAATATAATATAATTTAAAACGGCAGGAATAATCGATTTTTACGTAAACTTATACTAAAAAATATCCGGTTTATAAAGGAATTATTAGCAAAATTAAAAGACAATAATAACGAATTTAAAAACCTCGAAGTTAAACTTTTAAATCGATATAAAAAAGATTATAAGTAATAATTTATCCGGTTATTCCGGATTAGGAAAATTATTTAGAATTCAGTAAAGAATAGTCGTCGATAAGAGCTTGTATAACTAGGCAGTTTACGAAAAGGTTAGGTTTTAATAAAGCCTAAAAACCGAGATAGCATAATCTATTAATTTATTTAATTTAGATACAAGGTTACGTCTCTTTTAAAAAGAGGAAATTACGTTTATAAGGCTTATATTTTCGAATACGATAAAACGGTAAATTTATTAAAGTTTTTATAAAGTTTTTTTAATATATATAATAAGGAATAAATTCGTAATCGAACATTTTATTATTTTAAAGCCTATATATAAAACGCTTTGCTATTAGTATATAGTTATATATTAAGAATTAATAATTAACATAGAATACGATAAAGGCGAAATATATAGAAAAAATACAACAGTAGACGTAATATTTAGCGATAATTTTATTATAATCGAGCGGTAAAGGAGAAATTAACAAAGGTTTTTTTTATCCGAAGAATAAGAGGTTATTTTTAAAAAAATTATACGGTTTAGTTTCGTAAGGAGCTTTTTACAAGTAAAGATTTATATCGTACCGTTTTTATTAAAAAAAGAGTTACTAAAAGGGTTACTGAAGAAGTTAGTGATAAATCCGATTTGTTTAATAAAAGTAATGTTAATAATAAAAGTATAATTTCGGGAGAGAATAATAAAAAGGCCGTAAAAGAAAATAAAACTTTTTAAAGTTAAGGCAAAAAATAATAAATGTAATTTTAATATTAATATAAACGTATTACGCGGTAAAGGAATAAGCTTTTAACTTATAATACTTTCGTTATAAGTTACGAAAACGATATAGTTTTTAATTAAGCGGTAAAAGATTTCGAAAAAGAAAAAGAAATAAAGATAAATTTATTTTAATAAATTGTTACGGCTATAACCGGTTATAAGCCTTTAAAAATATAAAAAAGCTAATAAGTTAGTTTATTAATAACTTTACTAATAATATAAAAGTATTTCCTTTTTTAATAACTTTTACGTATTTAAGAAAAAAAATAAATTTTATAATATTTAATAATTTAAAATCGAAAAAATAAAAAGCAATTTATTAAGTATTCTTATTTAATGGGGTCTAGTAATTTCGGGCGAAATAACTATATAAATTTGTATATAGGAGAAAGTTAGAATAATAAGGGTTAGTAGCTGTAAAAAAGTTATAGAAATCGTAAAACTTAAAAATGTTTTTTTTTTTAAAAATTCGCGTTTTATAGAAACTTCTACGTTTTAAAATAGTCGTAATAGTTTTTCTAGTTTTTAAGTTATCGATATCTAATAAGATTAATAGTTCTCTTTAGATTTGCTCCGGAAATTCATTTTCTCTTCTACGATAAATTCAGAATAAAAATACGAATTATAATTTTTTATATAAAGCGAATTAATTAATATAAAAATTATTATATATTTTCTATTACGTTGTTAAGTTTTATCCTTTAAAGGTTCGATATTAATATTTTATTATATATTAAAAATAATGGGTTTAATTAAGGGATAATAGAGATTTATGAAAAATTATAAGCTTTATAATAATTTTCCTATATTTAAATGTTTTTTTATTAAAACTACTTTATATAGTTGTTGTTTTAAATTTAATATTTAATTAATTTTAATTTGTTAAAGTATATACTTATTTCTTAAATTAAAAAAATCAATTTAACAATTAATTATTATTTTTAATTATCGCTATATATTTTCGATAATTCCGTTATTACTTTAAAACTATTCGGTGCCGTATATTACAAGAAAACTTTCGATTAGTTTCGAAATAACGCGTTTCTGCCGTTTTTTAATTATGTTTTTTTTTTTTTTTTTACGTTTTCGTAAATTTTAATTATTTATTTATATTTTTATTACCGGGGTTTTTTAAACAAAGTTATATAGGGTATACGCGGTATATATAGAGCGGATTTATATTACTAAGTTATATTCGGGCGTCGAATATTATGTAATTTTAATTTTTTTTAATATATTCAAAATTTAGTTTATAATATTTCTAATTTTTAAATGACGTAAGTTACATAGTTTTTCACCGCTTCGGATTTTTTTAAATTTAGCTGTTATTTTTAAAAATAATATTTAATATCTAAGAAAAATATAATAATATTCGTTTAATTATTAAAATTATTATTAAAAAAATTAATTTCGCTATATTATAAAGATTTATAATATTATATCTATAAAAAGCTTAAAGTTATATATAAAGCTTTAAGCGCCGGTTAAGACGTAATTAAAAGTTTTATTCCGTTTTATCATTATATATACGTTTTACCAAGGTAAAGTGCCATTGAGGTATCTAGCTATGTACATACAGCTGATCCATCCACTAAGTACATACACAATGGATTGCACAAACGCAACCGGGGAGCACCCTCCTAAAAACCGTTCCTTTTTGGCTAAGGGCCGGAAAAACGTAATGCGGGTTATGTGACACGGTAACTATCGACAAGGTACACGATTGATTGATTGGTTCCTAAAGCCCCCAATCGTGGCTAGTTCCAAAGAGCCCCCAGCCACCCCCTCAATTGTCGCCGACACGGTGGCGGAGCCGAAGCCCCAAAGTTGGTCTAGCTTTTTTTAGGCTGGCGACACCTAAAGAAGCGGCGGCCCAAGCTGGATTTAAACCAACTGTTTTTTAAGACCAACCGTAACAGGGTGCCCAAGCCTGTCGCAATTGAAAAAGACACTCAGGCTCGCGACCACTGAGCTATTGGGCCATAAATACGTTTTACGAAATAAAACTTTTACAGCTTTATTATTTGCGATATTTATTTTATCTGATAAAGACGTAAATGTAAATATCGTTAATTATAGTAATATACTTATAAAATTATTTTAAATTTAAATTTAATTTAATTTAAAACGTATAATATCTCGTAATTAATTATTTTATATAAATATAAAAAAGTTGTATTATATATTTAAAAGGTTTACGTATAATAATATAAATAATATTTTATAGAATTAAAACCCGATTAATTACGGTTTTTTACGTTTCGTTAATAGTTATAATATATTAAAATATTATAAACCTTTAAATAACGGATCTATAATAGATATTATCGAAGTTAAGATAATTTATATTATCGTAATAATAGGAAAAATTATAATTTCGTTATACGAAAAAGATTTTTAAATTTTCGATTCAACCCGTTTAAAATCTTTTTAACGAACCCGTATAAAGTGTTAAATATTTTTAAATTATAAGTAGTTTTTTATTTTTACTATCGATAAATATCGCCGATTCTTCTTTTTTATATTAACCTTTTGTAATATATATAGGGCCTATATAACGGTGAAAGTAATCGTTATATACTAAATTTAGTCCTATATCGAAAGTTTTTTAATATTTTACGATTTATAACGGAAAAAATCTTTTTAAATTAATAAATATATTACTTTATAACGTTACGAAACGAAAATAATATTTCTTAAATGATTATTAATTATAATCGTTTAAAGAACGTTATTTTAGTTAAATTTTACTATAAATTTATATTATCTTAAAAAATCCGATAATTCCGGGAAAAAAATATATTGCTTTAGGTATACCTTATTTATATTCGATACGTATTACCAAAATCACAGCTAAAATAGTCTAGATTCGGTATTTAGCGTTTTAGGTGGGAATTTCGTATCCAGAAGGTGGTGTTATTAGGCCGTTAGTCTCCATATTTTTGCTCTTAAGCCCGTTGTCGTTTAGAGCCTAAATTTACCCGCGTACAAAAAGCACCCGTAGCTAGCCGAATACAATAATACAACTGATATCCCCTATATCTGACAAAAATCATCCAGACTAATTACTTGTCCATCCAAACCACTTATCTGTGACGTTATAGGGGACAATAGTTATGTTGTTATATTAGGCTAGTTGTAGATGCTGTTGCACGCATACGACTTTAAGTAGCTTAGCTACGGGACATATATGGGCCGATCAGCATGTGACCTTTCCGTATATGGGGTGCGCTACTCACCCCCCAGCTAGCTGACAGGATGAGGTCAGTGCCGAGATGCGTACGGTGTGTCACAGGGATCACTGGGACAAAACCCATAAATCATGATTAGGGGTACACCGGGGTAAATTTAGCCTGATTTTTAATAAATTAAGTAACAATTCAAGTTTTTCTTAGACAAAATATGCGTTAAAACTGATATATTTTATTAATATCGTCGACCTTTACCTGACCTAACCTAGTTAACCTTGTCGTCGACCTGACCTAATTAACTTGATAACTAACCTAACTGACCTAACTGACCTAACTAACCTAACTGACCTAACTGACCTAGCTGGCCTTATTATCGAGCTGATCTTAATGTCGATTTGTTCTTAATGTCGATTTGTTCTTAAAGCCTGGAAGCTATGGCGCGCGCGTACATAGGTCCGTCTCTTGGACCTCTGCCAATTTGTATGGCGCGTGGGAGACCTGGCAATGCCCTAAAACTTTGGAAGCCTTAGCTCTTAACTTGATCTTATCGCCGATCTTATCGCCGACCTGAACTGACTGTTTTGACCTAACTGACCTGACCTAACTGACCTAGCTAACCGTCGACCTGGCCAACCGTCGACCTGGCTAACTGTCGATTTAGCTAATTTTATTAATTAGATATTGTCGGCAGATGTAATGATTTATTGTTGGAACGTTGAAAGGATTAAAAGGGCTTTAATTTGTGGCCCTAGGATTGCAAGGACAAAGAAGCTATAGCTATATCTGGCTGCTTTTTTTCCCCCCTAGTTAGAAATAAGTAACCTAAGACAGAACCCCAGTTTTAAGAATGTAACACAATTGCCAACAGATATATTTAAAGGCTTTAAAAGCTTTAAAAACATCGAAATTCCTTAAAATAACGTTATTTTGTTTATGTGCAAATCGAATTTATTACTTAATTGCATTTAATATCTAGCATAATTATACAGTGGGGTAACCCTATTAAAAATTTGGGTTTTGTCCCAGTGATCCCTGTGCTGCACCCTAGATATGTGACGGCTAGGCTAATTAACCAACTATTAAACCAAGTCGTACGGTTTATGTTGGCAGTCGTATTGCGGAATCTGAGCAACGAAGATAACTTAGTTACGTCTGGTAATACCAAGGGTATCTTGGGTAACCAAGTTGTATTGCAAGCTGGGGCTATCTAAGCTATGGAATAACGAACGTATATATCCTTTTCTGAAAACCTGGATCTCCCATGGATCTTGTCGTCCTTACAGATCCAAGGGGTATTGGATCTGTATGGATTCGTTTGGATCTTGTCTGTAAAGGAGATCCAAATCACGTGTCCTGACCCACTTGGGTCCTGTTTCGGTCCACTAAGACCGTTTCCGAGACCTCCCCGCTGTTGGGTCGTAACAAGATGCGTTCAAAACCGCGCGGTTTTACGTTCTATTGACCGTTGTTCTCTAAAAGTGAGGGGCCAAATTAATCCGGTCCACCTTCCCAGCCACCCCATTTCTTCAAACCACTTCTCCATGATACCTTTATTTCAAAAATTCATAACTTCTGCAAATTATGGCCGATTTTAAAGCTTTTTGCGCCGACGTGATTACTGGTTATTTAAAAAGTCAGGATTTTACTCCCAGGAAAAAAGCTGTAGCGGTTATTGCATATACGTTCGGTATATCGTAACGCCGTTTAGCAGGGGCGTTTAAGACCGGCCGTTCCGTTATATAAAAAGCTATTAATAACTAGAAAAAATACCGTATTTTCGATTCGAAGAAAAACTTAAATCGTACGGGCTTTACGAAACGTTAAAGAAAATAGATTTTTTTGTTTTATAAAAAAAACCGAAAGGCTGCGTATAAAAATATCCGGGACGTAACAAAGTTTAAAATTAATACCCGTTTCGTTAAACGTATTATTAAAAAGCAAAATTTCCGCAAATAAAAGTTTTAAAAAAGGATATTACTTTTTAAAAAAACGGCGGAAATTAAAAATATTTTCGTATATTATTAATTTAATTACCTTAAAAATTTATTACGGGTACGTAACGTTAAAGTTAATATAACTTTTAATTAACGATCCCAAATTATTTTTTCCAATAGCCTAACGGTTTACATATTCCGTTTTCCGTCCGAAAAATGGAATAAAAAATTTGTAAATTTTAAGAATTACGTTAAAACGAATATTTTTATTATAATTTAGGGTAGGATATGGATCGGGATAAATGGAAAAGGGTACCGTATACGTTTTATCGTTATATAACGCAATTTAACGCTAAAGTCGGACGGTTCTAAATAAAAAATTAATAATTGAAGTTATCGGAAAGCTTTGGGCGAAGGATTATTACCGATTTATAAGCCTTGGCGATATTTTTAATACAATAACTTTTTTATATATATTTGCGAAAAATTCTTAAACTGGTTAATAAATAACGTTATAAAGGTCTTTCCGGACTGGCTATTATATAGCCTTGATTTTAACTTAATTGAACATATATTAGCTGTATTTAAAAGGAAGTCCAAAAAGATATTTCCGGAGCTTTAGGAATTTAAAAAAAATAAGCTGGATATTATTTATTTTATCGAATATTTGCATAAAACGTAGGAAGTTATCCCGGAAGCCCTGATAGTGAAGGTTATTTAGTTTATAGGGAAACGGTTGCGTACTGTTAAGAAAGCTAGGGGTTGGTATATACGGTTTTAAAGCTTAAAAGCAGACGAATACAGTATTAAAGCCCGTTTATTTTTACGATTTTATTTGATTGAAATACGTATAATTGAAGTTGTTGATGAATATGGTTGTTTTTAAAAGTTGTGGGGGTGGACCGGATTAATTTGGCCCCTCACTGTACGCTAATTTGTCCTAGATGTTAGCTCTAAGAACAAGGTTTTGTCAGACCCAGCTGAAGGCGGTCAATCAGGCTAAGTCTTTGCTTAGTTTGATCAGCTACTAAGGGATAATTACTTCATGCATCTCTAGTACAGATTTCTCTCCGTTATATTTATTTTACGTATATTTAAGAAGGCTTCGCTACCCTCTCTTTCCAGCCTGGACTTCTTAGAGGTCAGCCTTATAATATCTTCTTGTTCAGCCGTGTATGCTTCAGTGTGTGATGTCAGGATGTCATAGTCTTCCTATTTAAAATTATGAAACCGTCAGGATATGTAGTTCATCCCGGTAACTTGGCTCCCGACATTCACACGCTCCTCTCGCCAGCCTTTACAGAACGAGTCAGTCCTTAGCACGAATGTGCTGTGCTCTGTACCAAGTTCGAACCATCTCCTAGGGGGTTCTTGTGTTCTTTCCATAATAATGTATGATCTTCTCCAGGAAGCGCCCGGGGCTCTCTCTCCCCATTTGCCAGAAATCATCTCGGATTGGTATGTAGTAAGCGTGTTGGTTCGCTAAGAGAAGAAAGGCCCGAACTCTCAGAAAAAGATAACCTGAACTGCTAAAAGAGACATTATAAGATCCGTGCAACATCGTCTTGACCATCAATCCGTATGAAACGCTCCTGGACTGATCCCACTCCAACCCTCTCAAACGCTCCCCCTTCCGGATGCATCGCGCTTTTTGTCACAAACAGCACGTGACATTTCCGTTTCCAATCCTCTCTTATAGTCCCACTCATACTAGCCCATATTACTTCAAAAGGCGCAGCAGCCTCTCGTCCTATTATACCGCACCGTACATCTGCTAAGGCCTCCCCTGGTTGAGTGTCAAACCGCAGATGCCCAACTTCTTCGTCCTTCTCGTCGCGTATAACGTGTATCGGCCCCTCAGGTTTGATCTCGCAATGTTGGAGCCGTCTCACTCGAGCTTCCAACACACAGTTATCGTTTTGCGGCTTGCCGCCCGCGTTGTTCGCCTTGTCCTCCATATATCGAACGCTCTTCTCCCACTCAACTCGCCCATACCCCTTTTTAATTTCCATATACTCGATCGGCCCGCGATATGCCATCCAAGACCACGATGGAACCGCCTTATCGACCGCGTAAGATATCCGCGTCATGGGAATATCCTGCGACCGTTGCCACAAGAGGCTTCTGTGGAGGTAGGATTCAAAGATACCGTATCTAACATCGGTAACGAAAGCCCTAGCTAACGCAGTCGCTAGAGAGTCGATCGCAACAGACCTGTCTGTCTCCTCTGTAAAACCTAACTTCGAGTAATTCTCAAAGAGGGATTGAAAAAGCGCGATTTTAGCTTCCTCGGAACGTTCTTTAATAGAGTGAGGAAAATCTGGGTCACTCTGAAAAGATGCTTTTCCACTAGTTTTGATAAAAATTAGCAGGTTTATCAATAAGTAGTTGGTGGGAATAAAAGTGAGATGTAAAGACAATAATCGGGGGGCTCGAGTTGAGTCCCGTGTGGTCTTACTTGCGCATATATGTGAGCGATTCGCAACGAACCCCACCGCCACACTCCCAGTATGTTTGCCTGTTCGTGAAATGGATCGTTCGGCGTGACAAGGCCCGTTCCTGTAACACCCATGCCCGCTTATTCAAGACACCCTCCTCTACGTCGCCAGGGAAATCATCAATAGACGTGCAAATGTAGACTTTGCCGTGTGAGGACGTGGGCGCCGTCACATACTGCCGATGTTCCACCGGCCTGTTAAGAAATCCTTTGGTTGAGTCTTCGGCGGAGGTGGCAGCAATCGTACAGTAAGCATTCCTGAAAACCGTCTCCATCTTCTTGGCTTCGGTATCCCAGTCACCTCCCTCACCTTGAATGATACAAAGCGAATCGATCCAAAGGTATCGTTGCCCGAGTTCTCGAGTAACTTTGATTGCATCTTGAAATGTCTGCGGCAATTGTTCAACTGAGAATCCTTGCGTCCTCCTATGTTCCTCGTTCTTGCAGTTAGTACACCAACTTTCTTTCTGTCCTTCCGTTAGCTTGCCCCAGCAATGGGACAGAGCAACGTAGCATTCTCCTTGTCTCATCTCGTCTGTCGAAACGAGGCGTATGGCGCGGCCATCTCCAACATCAATGACCCGGGTTGGCATTAGGGCAACATTAGGCTGGGGACAGCATCCACCACGTCGCGAGCATTTGCCCTCATCACAAAGTCGAAGCCACTCCCTTATTAGCTTGAAATGACTTGAGCTACCCGATTGTAGAAATTCGGGAAGTCCGGCTTGGATTGACTGCGACCGTCCAGAGTCGTCTTGGGGTCATTCCAAAGAATTAGCTATCCATTCCAATATCTTCAACAAACAAGGCAGTCTCACATACCCGGCACAGCGCAGATCCGTACGTGGCGCCGGGCCTCAAGAAGTTTCGTCTCGGGCTTCTCGATATTGATCTTAAGGCGGTTGGAGAGGATTTGACACAGAACACAGTCGTCCCTTGGATCATGTAACGAAGAAAGAGTGGTCCGTAGGTCGATGTTGAGACAGCGATTGCATAATTCAGAATGGGCTTCATTATTGGGGGTCAAACCTAACAGAGTCTCTACTTTGAGTGGCGCTGAAAATGCATCGTCAGATGGGTAGGTCCAGTCGTTCCTGGCATACTGGATTGTTCATTTATATCAGCGTTACATATTACACGAGTGTACAGGCTAACTTACAAACTAGTAGAATAAAACAGATAAGGTCAGCCGTGTCATCTGCCTAGCATAATAATACGTACCTCCTAAAACATAGTATTAACAAAGAGACTGCTTCGTTTTATCAGTTAAACAAGACTTACATCCTATACCACCAGAAATAACCTGGGTCAGCAACCATGTGATACCACACTGTCGGAATAACAACACTCACAAACTATATCACCAAAAAAAGCCGGGTCAACAACGCTATGACACCATATCGTCGGCAAAGAAAGACTTACATCCTATATTATCAAATATAACCGGGGGTTAGTAACGATATAATAATACATCATCGGAATTGTAAAACGTACATCCTATATTATAAGAAAAACAACCGCGGTTAGCAACAATATAGCACCATGTCGTCGGCAGACCAAGACTTACATGCTATATTATCAAAAATAATCGGGGTCAGTGACGATATAATACCATGTCGTCAGCGTAGTAACACTTACTCCCTATATTACCAACGAGAGCCGCGATTAGTAAATAGGTAATTACTGTATCGTCGATATAGCATAACTTACTTGCTATATTATCAGAAATAACCGAATTATTAATTATATAATATTATATCGTTGGTAAAATGAACTTACTTCCTATAACATCAAAAACCGTCGAGGTTAATGATTACATAGTATTATATCGTTTGAAATAATAAACTTACTTCCTATATTATCAAAACAGCCGGGGGTTAATAACTATAATATTACATTGTCGGGCGTAGCGAAACTTACTAGCTATATTACGAAAATAGCCGAAATTAGCTGCTACATAATATGATATTATCGGCATAGTGAAACGTACTTCCTATATCACCAAAGCAGTCGGGATTAGCAGCTATATAACAGCATATCGTTAGCACAATAAAACTTACACACTATATTACCAAAAGCAAAAAACCCCAAGTCAGCAACTATACACCATATCGTCGGCATAGCAAGACCTTACTTCCTATATCACCAAAACAGCCGGGGTTAGCAGCTATATGACATTATATCGTCAACATAGTAAGACTTACTTTCTATATCGCCAAAACAACCGGAATCAGCAGCTGTACAATGCAGTATTGTCGGCATAACAAAGCTTACATACTATATTATCAAACAGCCGGGGTTAGCAGCTAAATAACACTGCATCGTTAGTATAGCAGAACTTACATACTATAATATCAAACCACCGAGGTTAATAATTATATAATGCCATATCGTTAGCATAGCAAGACTTACATCCTATATTATTAAAAAAGAAAAACAACCAAAGTAAGCAATTTTAATACCGCATTATCAGCATAATAAAACTTACCATCTATATTACCCAATAGCCGGGGTTAGCAGCTATATAATATCTCATTGTCGGCCTAGCAAAACTTACCCACTATACCACCTCAGAAACAGTCTATGTTAGCAACTATAACACGATATTATCGGCATAACAAAACTTACGGCCTATATCAACAAAACAGCCGGGGTCAGCACATAACACCATATTATTCGCATAATAAAACCTACAAACTATATCAACAAAACAGCCGGGGTCAGCACATAGTACCACATTATCGGCATAACAAAACTTACAAACTATATCACCAAACAGCCGGGGTCAGTAACCATGTGACATCATATGACACCATATCGCCGGCATAGCAAGACTTACATCCTATATCACCAAAACCGCCGGGGGTCAGCAACCATATCACTCCATCTCTTCGTCACAGCGGGGCATTAGATACTGTCTCAGATGGACGCACTTACATCAAAGTATTCAGCATGACCTTCCTTGCTATTGGAAGCGGAGGAGGATTTCAACGCCATTGAGAGCTCCTTAGTACTATCCCTATAGAGGCCGCAGAACAGAATACGTAAACTAACATAATCTGCAAATCTATTAGTGATTCTTACTTACCTGGCCGCGGGCAGTCGAAAGGAAGGAGTTAGACAAAGTGTAGTTTTCCGAATCGATCCGAGGGTACCACGATCTCAATGATCTTTTGGCTTCCCTAGGCGGTGGTTGAGCGTAGGCAGAACATGCACTAGGGACGAAGGCGGTCATGGGGGAGAAGTCCTGCATTTAAATCCTACAGGTGTTGGGGCTGAAAGATGCCACCACCCCCCACCTTCGAAAATGCAATTATCAGCCGGCAATTGCGGCACAGAGAGGTAGCTTTTATTGGTAGACAGAAGCATTACCCCTCCTTGCCTATTCTATCCTGAACAGCATGGGAATGGTGTTTGATTGACGCCCAACGTGCATAAAACGGGGCGGTGGAGTAAGAATCTTTGGATTACAACGATCTCTAGAAATGTGGCGGTGGGGGTGTAAAGTAGAGATAGACCCCCCTGGCCGGACCGACGGGGAAAGAGAACACACACGAGATCAAGACCTCAATCTAATATAATCACCAACTTTCTGCCTCATTATCTACTTGACCCACACCGTCGTACGGTCGAACTACGTATCTAAGAAATGGTAGGCTCACGGCTTGTGTTGTAACGATGATAATTTCGCATATCGCTCTTGGGGCACCGCCGCTCGCGGCATTGCTTACCAGGATGCAAGCCACATTGGTGTGGACGTGGGCGCCCATGGTACGGCTCACGTAGAGATACCGGGCACGAGCTGGAAGAAACCACTGGGCGCCCAGGAGAAAGCGAAGTCAGGGACGCCGATGGTGCCCCGAGTGTGTCTGACAGAGCTGGGTTCTACAGGTCGTTCCACATGAGCCCAAGTGATGATGAAGCTTAGGGAGCTATTGATTCTCAGCAGCTAAAGTATAGAGACGGTCCAGAGCATTTATCGTCTGTAGTCAGAACGGTCCTACCATTTGCTTGTACAAATGTTACGACGCCAAATAAGGAAGGGCGCGGAAAGTCATGTCCTGCTAAGTCGGGGGGGGGGGGGGGGGGGGGGGG
>QJNZ01000662.1:0-53608 GCA_004155055.1 Monosporascus sp. CRB-8-3
TTTTTTTTTTTTTTTTTTTTTTTTTTTTTTTTTTTTTTTTTTCCCTGCCGTAATCCAAATTAAAGGCGTAAATGATTTAGAAAAAAGTATTAAAACGTTTTTTATTTCGTTTACCGAATAGGATAAAAAAGGTGATATAAAGCCGAAGAAGGTAATAAATTATATACCGTACATATTATAACATATATACGTAAAAAGCTAGTAAAATAACCTAGGTCGGGTCCGTACCGAAAAAAAGAATTACGTAATAATCCCTTTACTATTATAATAACATTAACGTAAAATTATAACAAATAAAAGTAAGTTAACGAATAGTTCGATAATAATTAAGTACTTACGTAAAGGCTAAAAAAAAGGTAAATATTATTTATACTTTAAAACGTAAAAAGCATACGTATATATAAAAATAACGGGCTTTTATCTTATTTATAAGGATCTAATTAATTACTATAATTAAAATTAAGTAATATAATAAAATAACAGCTTGCTTGTTAAGAAAAAGCAAAGAAAAATATATAAGAATAAAACGAGGCGGTAATTTTTATATTTTAAAGCTATTATTATTTTTAATTAAGTATTCGATTTATACTATTGCTTTAATTACGTCTATCCCGTTACCGCCTTTATAAAAATTCCCCCTATCTAAATAAACTTATAATATACTTTTATAATTATTATTTACTTTTTACCCTTTTACGTACCTAAAAAATTATTACGTTAAAAAAATATATAATATAATAATACCTAAGATACAGTTAGTAATATTAAGTATTCGATTATTATATTAATAACAACTATAAAAAATAAGATAAGCTTTAAACTTAAATCCTTTAATAATATAAATAAATTTATTTTTGTTACGTTAGTAAAAATGTTTTATAAAGGCGCCACGGTATTAATAAGCCTTTTACAAAATAATCCGCCGGTACCGGATTATTAAGTTGAGTTATAAAAGTTAAATAAATAAAAGGCCGAAATTATACGGTTTTTTAATTAAGTAAAATAATAATTGCTACTAAAAACGAATAGCCTTTCCGAAAATATTTACGACCTTAATAACCGGAGGCCCGTAAATAAGGAAAAGATAAGGCGGAAATCCCGTTTATACGTACGCCAAATAATAACTTCGTAAAGAAAAGTATTAATTTAAATAATATAGGTAATTCGATTATACGAAAGCTTACCGGAATATTACGTATATTCCAAGACCTTTAATAAGAATAATAATAATTATGCTACCGTTATCGAAAAAAAACCGATACGGTACAACGTAATACAATTAGGCAGTTCGATAATTAAAGCATTTAACGGATTTTGTAAAAAAGATAACCGGATTAAATAAAATAGATTTGGTTTTTTTACTATGGAAAATATAAAGCTTTTACGGGTAAATAATACGGTAATAAAATATATTTCGGATAACTTTAACCGTATAACGTAAGTTACGTCCGAAAAAGGTTACGTTAAGATTTTATATATTACGAAATTTACCTTGTTCGTTATATTTAGTATTATTAATACGCCCTGCCGAAATTTAAGCTTTATAAAGAAAGTTAGGTTATTTAACGAAATAATAAATACCGCGCCATAATTTTTATAAATATATTATTTCGGCCCGTTATTAAATATTATTAAGGGATATAATATAATATTAGATTACGGGAACGTTTTAAAACGTTATTTTAAAAATAAGTAAATTCCGGGGATTACGGAAATATATTATTACGTAAATACGGCAAGGCCTAAGGGTAAAATAGGGTCGTTAATATATTACGAAAACTGGGACTGGCCGTCGGTTAACGTTTTGCTAGCCGGGTAAAGGAAGTTTTAACTATATATAAACCTTAAAAATAACGCGGTTTTTAAAAAAAGGATAAAAAAAAATTTCCTTGATATAAAAGCGTACTTATAAGTAATAAAACATTTCGGTATAATAATAATACTTAAAAAGCTCGACGGAATAAGGATTAAATATAAGATAATTTATTAACAGGCCGGGCAGCTTATTTAAACGATACCGGAAACGTATTATTAAGTTTTAAACCTGGAAAATAATATAACAAAAACCGTAAATTTTATATTCCCGGATATTACGGTAAAGCCGGCCTTTTACGTTAATTATACCAAAGCGATATACGGCTATATAGGTACGGTTACGGCGGCTATAATAATTAACGGAAAAAGCATTAAAATTACGGCCGGCATTATAAACCGGGCGGAAGTTAAATAAATAACGGAAAATATAACGAAATATCCGAACCGGCCGAAACGGCTTAAGTTTATAAACGGGCTTACCGTATTCGTTACGAATTCTATACGTAAAAAGCAGCCGGATAATTTAATACGGGCGGAAAAATAAATAAAAATTTAATAAATAAACGGTACCGGTACGCAATTACCGGGCGTTATCGGAGACGAAAAAAATATGGAAACCGAAAAAATATTAACTATAAAAAACCTACCGGCCGTAATTAAAAAAAGGAATATGGCCTACGGATTTATAAATACGGTTAAGAGATAACGGAACCCCGTTATACCAGTAACTCTATTTAAACTTAAAGCTAAAGGTAGTAACCAGTTATACAAATCGATCGAATAGGTTGCAAACAAATCCGCCGGGCTCGATAAATTCGTAAAGCATCTTTGTAAATTGCGTTATATTTAATAAAACCAGCCGGGGCCTAATAGGAAAAGGGCACTAAAAAGCGCGGCATTAACCGGGAATACTAAGAGGAATATGTTACGTTACGGGAAAAAGCTTATAAAACTGCTCGGTAATTTCGAAAACCTGTTATATTTCTTATATTTATTAAAAAACTACAAGTTTTTCCTTACGTAATAAACGTTGGACGAATATAACGATCGTAACTTAAAGAGATTTTAATAGTCGATTAAAATAGACGATAAATTAAAAAAATTTAAACGCGTAAGGTCCGAATTTTTAGCTATGTTAAAAAGAAAGCAGGATTAGGAATTCGAATAGGAATTAGGAAACGGTTTAGCGCCGGATAATTCCGTATTATCCGGATAATAGGCCCGTATTTTACAAAAGGCGATATATATTAACGATAATATCGTTAATATGGCAGTTTACGCCTTAACGGAATAGGTTCTTATCTGGCCGGATATTATAAAATGGCCGGATAACGTTATTAAGCCTAGATTAGGCGCCGACGACTGTAAATAATGCTTTAATAATTCCTGTATATATATATAAAAAATCCGCGATATACGGAATTACCGGATTGTTCTTTATAGCGATAAGAGGCGCGGTATATAAGGCGTAAGTAATACGTTAAAAAATCGAATCGTATACGAAAAAAATAGCGTGGTCGGCGAGATTATTAAGGAGCTTACGCCAGTAAATAAAAACGTACCGGGTTATTACGATTTTTACTATTTAAATATCGGTACAAACCATATAGTTAGACGTTTTAATTACGCCCGAAATAATTATTGTAACTGGACGAAATTAATAACGTAATTATATTAACTAAATACGAGATTATATATACGGAAAATTAACGGGGTTATATAGTTAATATTAATTACATTAAAAACTATCCAAAATACGAAGAAGATTATAACGGATTAAGGTAAGAATGTATATAAAAATTGCTAATACTTGGTATATAAATAAATAGTACCCAGTTACGCTAGTAAAATAAAGGAAGCAGATATAGGATAAAAAATAAATACGGAATAAATATTTACGCCTTATTCGTAAAAGTTAAGAATTGTTAAATAAAACTTTAAAAGTTAATTTTAAAAAGTTTATAAATTTATTACCTAAGTAAAAAAGCAGTAAAAAAAAGTTAAATATTATTTTACGAAATATACGGCGGGGGTGTACGGGTTACAATTTTATAGCGCGATATGCAATTATAACCCGTGTACGTTTTTTTCTTAAGCGTAAAGCTATATAATTTTTTTACGCGCTTTTATACCGTTATAATAAATTAAGGGTATATTTTATTAATTTTTTCCATTAAATTCATTATACGTCGATATAAGCTTATATATAAATTTATATTCGAATAAATATAATCCATTATTTTTATTATGTTTAATATTATAATTAAAAGTTATTAAAAAGTCGATTTAAAAGCAAATGGTTTAAGTATATCTTATATAATTTCTATAGGATTTTACGTTTTAATATCTTATAATAATTGCGCTTATAGAGGAAAATAACAGAAAATAGCCTTTAAATATTAAATTAAGGCAGTATATCACTATATTAGAATAAAAAAAACTTGCGGATATTCCAAATAGCGGCTATATATATTATGGCCTCACCCCGTTATTTAGCATTTAGGTTTTTTTCCGAGTTAGTTGTTCCGTCTTTATAATGTACGTTACGTTGTATTTATTTTTCTTTTTTCGAGATTTTCGCTTATATAATTTTATAGTATTTCGGGTTTTAACTGTTAATACAAAAACCCGATATTATAATTTCCCCGGTACTTCGTAAAGAAATAACCGGGGAGCTGTAAAGCGCAGAGTTACAATACGGACTAAATAAGTATTTAATTACTATAGGGCTTACAGCCGTTAAAGTAGTAATTAAGTTATATCTTTAAGTGGGTTATTAATGGTTTATAAGCTGTTAATTTGTTAACTTTTATATATAGTTTCTTATATTAATAAGTAATACCTAACGTTTTTCTTTTCCTTTTAGCTTTTAGTTAGAACATTTTATATCCTATATGCCTAGGAAATAAATCCTGTTTTAACTTGGCATGTAATATATCTTAGTAACGTACGGGGCTAGGGAAAAGTCGATAACGCCGAGCTAGTTAAAATATTTTACGCAAACAGTTTAAAGTATTTCATAAAGGATAACAAGGGTTACTAATAGTTAAATACGTACGGAATACCGAAAGCCGGATTTCGAATAGTTCTTTCGAGGGGCCGTATATTTATTTATAATAAAGATTAATACAGAAGTAAGAGATAAAGAGCAGGCAAGGGGTAGATCGTCGTTTTTAATTTTATTACAATTTTTTTTTTATTTATAACTTTCGTTAATAACGCAGAAATCTATTTATCTCGAAAAGGGGACCTTTGGAAAATAGCGCGTTTAATATCCAAAAAGAACTTAATAAGGAGAAAATTACCGTATTAACAGAATTACAGCAATTACTTTTTTGCAGTTACCGATTTTGCGTCTCCTTTTACTCCAGTTCGATAATTTCGCGTCTTTGTATTTTCTCGTAGAGTTTTTCGTTTTTTTGCCTTTTTTTAGTTTTACGTTTAGTATCCGTTATAATCCCTTTTAAACAGCCGTTATCGAAGGTATATACAAATGGGCAAGATAACTCGTTAAAATCCGAATAAGGCTGGGGATTGCGGGTAAATAAAGTTTGTAAATAAGCAAATTCGTTATTTCGGAATATATATTCGTTACCTTCGCCTTTAAGTACGTAATTACCGTAAGTATTACCGAATTTCCCGGGATACGAAATATATCCGAAAAGGGGATATATTCCGGCCCGGTTAGCGAAAATACCGGTATAACTACTTTTATACGTTTCGTACGGTATAACATTTAAATATCTATAAAATTAAATAAATAAACCTATTACGGGGAACGGGTAAAGTTACGTTTTAAGCGTTTATATAATTCGTCCGAAAGGACCTTCGTAATATATCTTAACGTATACGGCGTAGAAGTTCAGGTACCGTTTAAAAAACTCGATAAGCTGTAAGGTGTAAATATATAACCAGAAATTAAGCTTAATAATTTACTGTTTAAAACGACCTTTAATAAGACCAGATATTATATTAATCGTTAAGTAGTTTAGTATCTATATTGGTTGGTTTACGGCTACCTTAGCTGCGGGAAAGGGGATGGACTTATAGCTATATATTAAGGCTCGAGCAGGAATTTAATTATCTTGGCTTTTTCCTTTTAAAATACCCGTAGCTGTTACAAATTATAAAGAGGTACCGGAACTTAAGCATGTCCCTTGCTAAAAAAAGGGCTAGGTACCTTATTAGTAAAAAGGGGCTGGAATGGTTTGTTGGAGCGTTGTTAGGTATTGGCGAGAGAGATTAGATTCGAAAACTGCTTTATACGACAAGGAGCTGGTATATTAGCTTGAAAATTCTCGATCGATAATTTGCAAAACCGGTTCTTCTAACTACCGAGGCTAAATATTACTTTGCGTAAATCCATGATGTACGATAATAAGAGTTTGGAAATAATAAGTGTATTAAAATGTACGGGAGTTTTTTATATGCATTTTGTAACTTTAAAAAATCTGATAAAGGCAGAAGATTGTTTTTTGCGTATAAGAAAATTACTGTTAAAATATAAAACTTTAATATACCAAATAATGAAAAATAAATATAAAAAGAAAAAAACAACTAGCTTCCGTTAAAGAATTTTCTACTAATTACTTATATTTACGAATTTACGTAATTTGTACTTTTAATATATATATATCGGAATCCATCCCTACGTTATATATATATACACGCGCGTATATTTCCAGTATATAAACTAGCTAGGGTTTATTAATACATTTATTCGTACAAACTAGATGCAAAAACGATATAAAACTGCCCGAGGCCCCTTATTATCCGGAAAGCTTTTATAACTAATTCGGGGTTTTAAGGCTTTACAGGTTATATATATATGCAGTTACGGTAATTAAAGACGGTAGTAACAATTCCGAATATATTAATTAACATAATAATATTCTTCGTAATATAACCGGCGCCAACCTGGCGATATATTCCGTAACTATTTATTTATGGTATCTTTCGTAATAAACTTTAACGCCAACCTAATAATTTAATTTTTTACGTTATTTTGGTAATACTTATATATATATATTTCGTTTTAAGCTTTACTATTTATAAAAGGACGAAAATATCCTTTATAAAAGTAATCGCTTACTAGGAAACCGTAACTTCCTACGTAACCGTAACTGCCGCCAAACCTATTATTATCGTCCTCTTTCTTAAAGCCGCGCTTTTTAAGGAAATCAATACGTTTACCTTTAAATACGTTAAAAATACGCTTTTCGTAAAATTTCTTACCGTATTTATCCCGTTTGCCGGCGTCGACATAGTTGCTATATACCTTACCGGGAACTAAATAATAACTTTCAAAAAAATACATACCATTATTTTCGGTTAAAGCTTTATACCGTTTATAAGGTTTCCGTTTATTTTCGCTATCGATATAAACTTTTTCAATTAGGTATGCATTAAGTTTATTATCGTTAACAAGGCTCTCGACGGTATAGGCATACTTTTATAATATATATACAACTTTACTACCTTTACGGTTATAAAATTACGTACGTTTAATATCTTTTTCTAAATATTAAGGTATATATTCAATTTTAACCTTAACGTATTTACGAATAACGGGAGGTTGAATTTATTCGGTACCGGTTTTTTACTTTACTAACTCGTTTTCGGATTACGAAATATTTTACATTAATATTATATATAACCGGATAATATTTATACCTACTTTAGCAGCCGCTTATATAAATATTCGGAACGGCCAAATCGCTTAATAACTAGTTTTTAAGTAAAAGTTTGTTAATTTATTTTTCGTTTTATTAAAAATCGTAAATTATTAACAGATAAATAAAGCCTTATTATTTACCGTTAGCAGTTATACGGCTTAATAAAATAAGGTCGATTACGTCTGCCTTCCGTAAAACGCTATAGCTAAATATACCGCGTTTAGGCTATTTAGGTATTTTTTCCGGTTAAGGTATAATCGCATTTTTTTGCTATAAAATATTCTGTTAACCGGTAAATATATGTAGTAAGATTAAGGTTTAATATAAGAAAACGCTATTACCGGTATTTAAATATTAAGCTAGGTTATAAAAAACCGAAGCCGGTTTTATAAATAATAGGTATAGATATATAGGTACAAAGGATAACGCGTATATAACGGGGTAAATTATAGGAAATCGAAGTTATATTATTATTTACCTACGGTTTCGCGGTAATTATAAAAGTATGCGTAAATTACGTATAGGATAAGGCCGTATCGGTATGTATTTTGTTAGTTCCCTTTACCCAAACGTATTTATATTTGCAATTATATAATATTGTTAATAATTTAAAACGGAAACGTTTAAGTAAATGTTTGTATAAAAAATAAGTTGCGGGAAAAAGGAAGGAGGGCCCCTTAACAACCGATATTTACTTTCCTTTATAATACCTTATTTATAGCCCGGAAAGTTAATTAGGTATTTAATATTTATATTTTACATTTATAACGTAAAATTTATTAAGTTTAGGTATAAAAAAAAAATTATAATATTAATATAAAGAAATTAAAGCCGTAAAGCCCGTAATATATACCCTTTATAAAAACATTATACTGCTAGTATAAGGGATATATACGAATAACCTTTAAGCTAGTTATATAAGTATCGTTTTTATATATAAATCCTTTTATTCGTTCCGGTTGTTTTAATTGTATATTATAAAATAAATATTTACCTTTATGTTAATAATATAGGAAAAAAAGTAGCCTTACGGCTTGGCATAGTTAACAGCAAGCTGGCGGTCCGGAATATAACAAATGGTGTTCCGAGGCCTTTATTTTAAATACCTAAGCATATATTTTTATAAGGTTTTCTGGTTACGTTTCTTTTTAAACTGCTGTTCGTTAAAATAGACGCAGGTTATAAGTGTATTAGCTAGGGCATAAGAAAGTAAATATCCATAATATAAATATAAAAAAGTAACCGTATATATATATATATATATTGCTACAGGTATAAAACGTTCCAGCCGCCTCATATAACAGCCGTACTTACTTTATTTCTTAACATTTACATTCGAACTATACCAGAAGCGCTGCCGTTAATTAACGGACTACACGCCTTAATCGCTAAGCTCTACTGTTAAAAGCCCCAGTTACGTAATAATAACTCCCTTTCCATTCCTTTAACTTTAACGCCATACTTAGTTACGTTAATAAAAAGTCTTTATCTTAGCCGCTGCGAAGGTAAACAAAGCTTTAAATCGTACCTTAATATATTTACTTTTTTAACAATACTATCGGCAACCACCTATCCTCTTATCTATTCTCGATATTTTCTTAGTAAATATTCTCGGGCAACCATTTTTTTACTTTTATCTATGCTTAATATCACCTTAATAATACCCTTAACTATATTTAGCACTTTTATTTATATTTAGTACCCTTTTAAGAACATCTTTAACAGCCGTTTAGCATTTTTATTTATTCTCGATACCTTTTTAGCAAACATTTTCGGGTAATTATTCGTTTATTCCTATTTATGCTTGATATTTTAGCAATACTTTTAGCAGCCGTTTAGCATTTTTATCCGTATTTAATATCTTTTTAATAACGTTTTTAAACAATTCCTTATCCTTTTACATTTATTATCGATATTTTCTTAATAACATTTTCAGCAACTTGATTATATTCGACGTTTAAATATATTCTTTAACTTTGTTTTTTAATTTTAGCTTAATTAGCTTATAGCTGCGGTAGCTAGTTTTAGATTTTTCCGAGTGCCAGCTTTTTGCCTAAAGACCAGATGCGTGACCGTATAACTTTTTTTTGTTTTAACTTTATTACCTTTAGCCTTAACCGTCTTTGCTTATCCTGGACCCGCTTTTTATATGCTTTTTATATCTTTAACTTTAACTCGGAAACTATATATGTTATTTATATTACTTCCTTTCTTTATTATAGTAACTAATTACCCGAAAAGTTTATAACGTATTTAGACATTTTATAACTATACTTTGTTATTTTTTTCTGTTTTTATACCGTTAATTTCTATCCAGAAAAACTTCGTTCATATTACGTTTTTTAGTTATTACTTTTCGTATAATCGAGTTTTTATAAAGCCTTTATATTGTTAGCTTTAATTCCGTAATTTTATAATTATAGTTTATTATTTTTCTCTTTTTTTATATCGTAAATATTACCTTATAAAAAGTGTTATTACGATTTAACCTTTAATCGGCAATCTCTAAAAAATCTTTTTATTCTGGACGGGTAATACCGAATATTACGGTTATGGTAATTAATAACGACGAAAACCTTACGTAATAGCTAACGGCTTTCGATCTTTAGGCGAAAATACGTTAAGTATATAAATGGGTATAATAAATTCGGAAGTTTCCGTTCTGAGGGATTTTGGATTTATTTAGGTAAGTATTTAATATCTTATTATTATCTTAGCATAATTTTTACGTACGTATCTTAGATCCAGTTTAATATTTTTAAAAAATATATTTTCGAGTCTAAATACCGCGTTGCGATAATAATTGGATTATGATTATTAAGTAAAAAGGTTCCGTATCTGATTATAAGTACCTTTAGTAAGTAGGTTTCGGTTCCGAAATTTAAAGTTTTCGTATTACCGACTTAATGCGAAAAGTTAATAACGGTATTTTATTCGGGCTTTTTTTTTTTTAATTATTAGTTTTAACTTTATCGTTACCGTAATGGCCGATAATAACGTAAACCCCGTATAATAGCCGGCAATTCTCGGCTATCCTTACGTATGTACGATATTAAGTGGTTAATAGGTTAAGCCGTAGGTATAAATTTTGTTTATAATTTTCGTCCGATAAGATTTAAGTATAAAGTTTTTTAAGAATATCCTGGCCTACGGAAGTGGTGTTTTAAGGTTTAATATTAGTACGAGGATATTTTTAAATACGCCTTGGTTTATTTATTACACTTTTGATATGTCGATTTTAATATGTCGTAACGCTATTTCCGAAGGCTAGTATAAGATAGTTGCCGACGAAGAGCTTTTTTAGTTAGGGCAAGCTTGTTTGTAGACCTTTAACTTTAAAGACGGATATCGTTATCGGTAATTTATTACCTAGTTGCTTAATTGTAAGGCGATTCGGGAAGTGTGCCGATTATTAGCAAATAAGAAATATTAAAATAATTAAAACGTGTTAATACTGTTATTTTCTTTTAAATGCCCTTGTTTTTTATATATGTTTTCTTTACGTATTAAGAGTTTAATACCGAGATTTTCGAGCGGGTAATAGTTGCTTATAGAATTTACGGGGATTACCTTAATTTCGGGCTTCGTTTAATAATTCGTTAACTAGCAGAAGAGTTTGTATGAATTAGTAAGGTAACGTATTTTAGCCCTTTTTAGTCTGCCGACGGTTATATTAGATTTATTACCGGAATATAGTTTAGCGGTACGGGATTTTGCGATATAAAAAAGATCGGCAAGGTAAAGCTGGTATAATTGTATTTGTTACGTAATTAGAAGGGAGCGGAGGTCTGTAAAGCTAACGACGTTTAAATTTTAATATTTTATTTCCTTAACGTACTGTGTTTTACGTTTAAGGAGCTTTAATAAAGGCCTAACTTAATAGTAGACTTTTAAAGAATACTTTTATAATTTTAATAGATAATGTTAAAAGTGCGGGTTAGGGATCGTATCGTTATTAATATTAATAACGTTAATATTATCGGCTCGTTTTATTTTCGGCCAAGAGTAGTGGCGTTTTATAATAGGGTTGTTTTTTTTATTCTTTTTTTTTATTATATTTCCCCTTAATATTAACGCCTAGACCGCGTTATACCTTAAAATATTAAGCTGGGTTTTTAACAGCCTTAATAGTTTAGTAGTAGGACGTTAAGGCCTGAAGACTTTAGTTCGAATTTAATTATAACGTATAATCGGTATAAAATTTTACGGCAGCCTTTATAATAAGGGGTTTATAAAAATCCGGTTTGCTATTTTTATTCGTTTTCGAAATGGTTAACGAAATACCCAGAGAACGTTTAAAGGCGAGGCGTGGCCGATTATGCGTATTTACCGTCTTTTTTTACTTTTACTTTTTTTCCCTGCCTTTACTATTCTTTCCTTTATTTTACTTTCTATATTTTATCACTTTATTATTTTTTTTTATCCCCTTTCGCTAATATTCCCTTTTATTTTTCCCTTTGTCTTTTTTTTGCGTACGGTAAAACTTTTTATAAATCCTTAAATTTTTTCGTTATACTTTAAATACGTACAAGTATTTTTTAATTGTATAAGTATTATATTTTTCGTTAAAAACGATACCGGAAAAGGTTTAACTACCCGTTTTAAAACGGGTAAAGGTTAAACGGCGATTGACGGCGTATTGGATGATTTTGTCGAGCTAGGTACTTAGTTTAAATCCGTCCGAAAACGAAGCTGATAAGGATAACGCGATAGATATTATGGTTATCCGGCCGGTAATTTTTAAGGTAATATTACCCGACGAAAAAAACCGGAACGATAACGGCGCGTTTAAGGTATAATTGTAAGTAATAACTTTAAATGGTACTATAAAGGAAAAGGATCCCGCCTGGTATTCCGATAATTCGGATTATATTATAGCCTTTATTCTCCTGCCGTTCTTATCGGATATGTAATATTATTCCGCTTATATATAAGTCGGTTTCGTACCGCCGACCGAAAAGTAATTTTTTTTAATATTTACCTTTAAGGAACTATTATAGTAGTACGTTTATGTATTTAACGTTACCTTTATTAAATAAAAGTATAAGTTGCGATTGTTATAACCGCCGTTAACTTATAAAGGGCCGTATGCGTTACCGTAACCCTTAAATAGCGGTTATATAGTTATTATCCAAATACCTTGCAAGTTAATATACTAAGCCCAGGGTATTAAGGGTAATATTAAGGGTAAGGGCAAAGTTAAAAAGGAGGTCCCCGTAATCCAGGACGCTAATATCAACGATAATCTTAAAGGGCGGTCCGGCGTATTTAAGCGCAAGTTTTAAAACGAGAAAGAAAATACCTTATATAGCGCGGCTTAAACATATATTCCGATCCGCCGCGGTTTTCCGAAAAACGCATGCGTTACCGTAATTTATGGCCGGCGCTTATATAATTGCCATTTTAATACCTTTTACGTCGTTTTTATTTTCGGAATAGCCGTAATTGTAAACGCGTATATATTACCGCCTTACCGGTACCGCCTTTTATAGGGTTTTAACGGCAGCGCCGAAAACATTACCAGCATAAACCGTTTTAATCTAATTATCTGTTAGTTTGCTTTAAGAAATGCGATTATTAATTTTTCCGTTAATAAAGGATATTAAAGATTATAATTTTAAATATCCTTTAAAAAAGAAGATAAGTAATATTTCCTAACGTTTTTTATACGTTTTCCTATATATATACGAAAGGGTATTTATATATAAAATAGATAAATTACGAACGGTTTTAATTTAAGGTTAAGTTCGCCTGTACCATAAACGAACGCGTTTATAAATCCTATTATAGAAATTTCCCGATTACCGATTTTTAAGAAATAAACGTTTTTAATTTCGTAAATTTAAAGGACGTATATTACGATAATTATGGCTTATCCCGGCGAAAAACTGCCCCGGTTTTTTAAGGGTTACGTAATAATAATTATAAAGTTACGTAAGTATTTCGTTATATTAGGTAAAGTAGAAATCGAATAACGTTAGTTTAACGGGTGGATAACCTAAAAGATTGTAACGTAATTTAAGTTAATATCTTTATTTAACTTTTAAAAAGTAAATTTATTTAAAATAAAGGCCTACGTATTTTCTTCCGTAGCATGCGTTTTTTATACGCCCGCGGTAAGTAGCGGTTGTTATATTTTTCCCGGAAAAAAGGGTACGTTAAAAAAGGCAATTAATTTACCGCCGGCAGTATACGCTAGTTAAGTATAAACAAAGTTATTTCGGATATTAAATAGGGACAGTAAGGACGTTAAAACTATAGGTTATTAACTTAAACAACGATAATACGTTAACCTTATCCCCGTATCCTATATTTTTTGGGGTTATTAAACGAGTTTAAAAGATTTCGTCCGTAAGTTCACCCTTGAAAAATTATAAACGTTAATAATTTTTCTGTAGGATTACGAATTTGCGGCGTTTTTAATTAAGAAATAAATCGGAAACGTTTAACCCCTTCTTTTTTTCTCTTAACGGTTGTTATACTGTACAAAGTTCTGTAAAGCTGGCTATTAAAATAAGACGATATAATAAAGGCGGAGGCGGAAATAGTTATAAGAAATAATAACGTAATTATTTTAAATAACAACGTAATTATTTTAAACGGTAAGATAGGAAAATGATATATATAATAAAAAGAACGATAACGATTTAATAATTATGGAATGGTTTAAATATTCCGTTATATTTAATAGAGAAAATGACGAATAATATCTGATCGAGCAGTATATGTTATCCGGATAAGTTAAAATAGCGTAAGGAAAGATTTTATTTAAATATATTATTATCGTTTTAAATTAAATCGGATTTCCGGATAGCGGTTAACGAAATTATATATACGTTCGCCGCCCGGATTTTTAATTAGATCCGTTCGAAGATTAAATTAATAAAAAATAACGTAATAAACGTAATAGTATATTAATACGGTACTTTATAAATTTTAAATAAAAGCGGATAAAATCGTTAAGAAAAAATTAAAAAATAAGATTGTTATTATAAAGGCGGTACGGTAATAAAGTAATAAAGGAGGTTATTAATTCCGATAAAATCCAGGTATATTATTATTACCCGGTACCGTAAAAGCGTATATATTATTATATATATTGGCCAGTAACTTATATAGTTACTAACCCGAATACCTTTTACGTTATTTTTTTTTTGGAATAGCCGTAATTGTAAACGCGCGTACGTTAACGTTTTACCGGTACCGCTTTTTATAAGGTTTTAGCGGTAGCGTAAGGCAGGTAGTATTTCTTAGCGTTTTTCGAACGTTTTTGTATATGTGGTAGAGGGTATTTGTATGTAAAGTAAATAAATTGCGAACGGTTCCGGTTCCGTAGGGTTTAAGGTTGGGTTTGCCCGTGTTATGGATAAGCGCGTTTATAAATAATGGTAACGTTAAGGAAATTTTTATTAAGAAATAACGTAAGATTTTATTAAGAAGGTTATTAAAAAAGAGAAGTTAAATAATGAGAATAGTTAGGGCGGTTATTTCCGGAGGGTTGGTAAAGGTTTTACTTAGGATATTTAGCCGGGTTTATTTTTTGCTAAAGCGTTTAGCTAGGAATAGTTTTAATTAATTCGGTAGGTAAGTAAACGGGATTTTGTTATTTCGATATTGGCGATTGGGAGGTTTCGGTTTATTTGCTTTCCGTATTTTATCGAATTTAAGTTAAAATACGTTACGAATTTATAATATTAATAACTTATTTTTCTTGAAATAATTGGTTACGTTAATGTAAGTATCTGCCGGAAAACCGGTTGGGGCCGGTGTATTTAAATAGAATTGCATTTCGCAAAGTTTAATGTTTGAATTTATAATATTAAGTTTCGGTTTATTTGAAGAATTTTTAAATCGAAGGGCTAGTTTTAAAAATAGCTTTTCCCCTTTAATTGGGTTACCCTAAGTGGTTTGTTATTTTTTTCCTTTATTTTTAAATATACTTTTTTTAGTTACTGGTTTAATTAATTAATTTAATTAATTTTCTTTAAGATATATTAAGGCATTTTAATTTTAAAGATTTTCCCGGTACCGTAACGTTATTTAAATATAGAAAACGCTTATGTTATTTTATTTAAAAAAAATAATAACGTTTTTAGGTAAAATAATTAAAAGCGTTTTTTAGGAATTTCTCCGAAATTTCCGGAAACGGGTAATTTTTAATCGAGATATTAACGTATATAAAGGAATTCCCGGTTTTAAAAAGGGCGTTTTAAGTAAGGTTATTTCGTAATTTTTTATAATTTTGGGATTTATTTATTATTTATCTTAAACGAGGTTTATTTAAACCGATACGAATAAAAAAAACTGGATTACTTAACGAAAATACGCGCCCTATACCGTTTTAACGCGGAATAACGTTTATTAATTCCGATTCGTAATATCGTTTATAACTTATTAAACGGGAAGGCCGAGGAAAAATAATACGTTATAACCGATATCTTACCGTACCTTAATAAGGATTAATTTAGAAACGAAATCCAGGTTACCGCGTTTGTATAAAGTTATTACGTTACGGCCGTATATTAATTTGCGAAAGGTATAATACTGTAAATAAACGGCAGCCTATTTTACGTTATTAAAAAGCGGTAGATTAATTTTTTTCTGAAATAGAACCTTGGTATTAAAGGTATTATAGGTTAATAATTAAAGCCGGTTTCGGTATTACGTTTTTATTTTAAATATTTATATAAAAAGGGGCCCTTTAAGGGATATATTGTTATATATTCCGATACGCCTAGTAATATACGTTACGGAATATAATGTTGTATTAGCTGTTATTATAAAGAATATAGCAATTTTTACGGAATAAATATTTTTTTAATCCGTAATTAGCGAAAGCCCGGTACGGCCGTTTCGGCGTAAAAGCTGCTAGCTTTATAGATTTTAAATAAGCCGTTTATCTTTAAAAAGGTAATTAATTCCTAGTATTATAAGCGGTTAACGAAAAGTTTACCGGAAAAAGTTTTTATTCCGGGAGACCCCGATAGATAGGCTATGTTAAAAGCGGAATCCTTTAGCGAGATAGCTGTAATATATTTCGTTACCTAGTTAAAAAACGACAGGAATGGTAAGGAAGTTTTGCTTTCGGTGGTAGATATTACGCCTGGTAAATTTTTTAATTTTGTTAACTTTAACGTAGTATAGTCCTTATAAAGCCATATTAACAAAGCCGTTTCGAAGTAGTTAATTAGTATTTTAAAGAACGGAATGAAAGGTATTATTATTTATTATTTTTATTAAGCGGTTTATGCAACTTGTATTAAAGGGCTTAATTAGGGCGTTTAGTTTTACCCCGGTAATAAAGATTTTATAAGGCCGAAAGCAGTTTTTTATCCGTATTCCGAATTGTTCGGCGTAGTAATACCGTGGTCGTATTTAAAAGCAAAACCTAGATTTTTTATTTTAGCGATACGCCGTTCCGAGCGGTTGCGGATTAAGATTTTAATAACGCCGGGTATATTAAACGGCCTGTATTTCCTTAATAGGGAAATAAAGCTTAATTAATAAAAAAAAGCTGGAAAAGGTTAAAAGTACAGAGATAAAAGGCGGTATAACGGCCTATAAAATCCGGTTTAAGCGTTAAGCGATTTATTTTAATTCGTAAAGTAATAATTTTAGCCAGGTTTTGTTTTTCGGCTTGTCGGCGTCGAATACTATTACTTTATAAATACCTGTTTTTACCGTTAATACCTAGAGTACTTAGACCTTAGTACTTAGCTTATTAATTTCGAGCGTAACGGTACCGTTAACTCCCGTTTCCGCTATCGGACCGTAACGTCGATATAGAGGCAGGGCGCGTATTATTTTTATTATAAAAAAAAAAACGTATATAAGGGTTTTAAACGCGGATAAGGTGGAGTTTGCCGTAGATGCTGATGGCGCCGTTAAGGTGCTACTTAATACCGTTTATATTTTAGAAAATAGGTTTGTTATAAATGTTACGTTATATATGCGTTATTTATAGTAATACCAGTATTAAAGTATTAAAACTTTTAGTTTTATAATTGGGATTACGTTTTATTCGGCTTTTTTTAATTAAAAAAACTTATTTATTCCCGGGGACTTGTAAAACCGGCCGGGTTGTTAAGTTGTTAATAAATAAGTACCTGAAAAATCTCGAACTTAATTATTAACGCGAATTACGTTAAATAAACCGTAACATTGCCGACAAGCTAATAAAGAAAAACGAAAATACCGTTAAGAAGTTTAATTAGCTTAAGGTTAAGAGTAAAAAGTATGGTATCTAGTATATAGTTACGCTGCCGGAGCTTATTTTTGTCGGTAATTGGCGTACCGGTAAATTTAATATAAATAAACTTGCCTTTTAGTTTTAATTTAACTTTAAGTATTTATTAATATTTGTTATAGTTGATGTCCGGTTTTGTTAAATTAAATTTGCTTAGGAATGGTGGTATATATAAGTGTTGTTTTATTTATATTAAAATGAGTTCGAGTAAAGGTTTTTAAGGGTTTTGTATTATTTTTTTCTAGCTGGATTATAATTATTAGTTTCGAAATAGAATCGAGACGACCGATGTGATAGATCGTAGTTCTATTTCCGTTATAGGTTTAAAAGCTAAATTGGTATATAAAGATTTTTTAAACGATATATAACTAAATTAAAATTAAAGATATTTTTTGTTAGGGTTTACGTACTTAATAAAGGCGTTATTGCGAAAGAGACGGAGTTAATTATCGTTGTTTATTAAACGGAAGTTTAATTTTTTCCGAATATTATTACGTCCGAGATAAAAAAGGCCAATTTCCCTGATTTCGTATTATACGACTTGCCCGAAATATTTTTTTCGTTTAATAAGGAAAAGAATAATTATTTCGTAATGGTAGCAAAAAATTTGATACGTTTTTATATTTAACGTCCGGAAATAATTATCCTATAAGTTTTACCGATAAAGTACGATTTAGAAAATTTTTATATATCTTGGAATAATTTAAAAGGTAAAATAACTGTTTAAATAATAAGAGTTATTACGAAGGCCGATATAATAAAAAAAGGAAATATATTTCTGTTATTCGTAATTATCCGGGGTAAAAAATAGTTTATAAAATACGGATTTTTTATTACGTTTTTTTTATCCGGAAAAGTATTTAAAAATGTAGCGTAATGTAAAGGTAAGTTTTTTCGTAACGGTGTTAATACTTAGTTTAACGAGTTTGCCGAGTTCCGTTATAATAAGCTTTTATTAAAATTTGGTGTGACCGGTTTTAAGGCGAAGTTATTTTTTTTTCTATTATTATATATCGTTAGTTATAGAAATAGGAGTGGTTAAAACTATAACCGTAACGGGGCAGCTCGATTATATGCGTATATAGCCGTTTTTATTTTTAAGTTTTATCGTTTTTTTAATCGAGGTAGAGAATTACCGAAATAAATATAACGGTATATAAGGGTTAACGTATTAGAAATTATTATTAAAAATATTTTAAGAAAAGAGAGATAAATAATATTTTCTAATATTTTTTGTGTTTATAAAATTATTATAAATTTAAGATATCGTAATAAAATAAAAAGTTTTGGGGTAAGAGGTTTAGTGAAAAATGCGCCGATAATTTTGTTACCTTAGTGGTATATTTTACCGGAAAGAAAGTTGAACTGGGTTATAAATGCTGTTACAGGTTTATTAAGGGTTACGTAGTATTATCGGATAATGTTTGGTAGTATATTATATAGAAAGTTTATATTAATTATTTTTATAACTGGCGAAACCGTTATTACTTTTTTAATTTTAATTATAGTTATTTTAATAAGTTAACGCGTTAATTCGGTATCGGTAAAGTTTAAGGCTAGGTTAAAAAGAAAAGCGGTAAAGATATTTTCCGTAGAAAATAAGCGTTTTGGCGTCGAAAATAATAACGAACTAGTATTACTTTATCGTAAATACGTTTTTTAAGCGGGAGTAAGTAGTTAATTTACGGCTTAAGTCCGGGTTCCGATAAAATATAATATAACTTAGTAACGAATTATTTAACGGTTTGGATAGAAAATTACTAATATTTTATTATAATAATAAGTTCGAAAAATATAAAGAGCTTAAATCGAAATTTTGGTTTGTATTAATAATACCTTTATTATTTCTATATAAGAAGAAGCCGTTAATTACTTAGTAACGGTTCCGGATAAATGTTAAAGCTTTATAATAATAATCCGGTAAAAGTATTCGATTCGAAAAGAACGGTATACCGAAAGTTTACGTATAAGAATGTTATTTATGTTAAAAAGCGTACCGTTTATCGGGGAATGCTATATATATTATAATATTTTATTTTTTCGTTTTAGGTACGGCCCGTTAAGATAGACGATATTAAATCTGAGGTTAGTTAGTTATATTAGAATTTGATTTATTACGTAATTAGTTAGGTAATAACGATAATAACGTAACGTTCTTTTTCTTAACTTTTTAAAAGAATATATAGCGTTTAAGGTGTAAGTAAAAGGCGTTAAAGCAGTTAAAAAGGTAAACGTAAGCGTAAGCAAATCTAGGAGTTGTAAATAAAAAGCTTAAGTAAATAATAATACCGATAGAAGGCATAATATTTAAATAAGCGAAAAACCGACGATTATGCTTATCGGTCGTGCGGTAGCCTTACGTAATAAAACGAATGCATTTCTTAATTAGCGGCAGGTATATAAGTAAGGTAATTGATAAAAAAATTATTATATTTTAAAATGACATATCTGTATTTATATAGTTTTATGCAGTAACCATTAATTACATATAAATAAAAAAGAAATATAATATTTAAATATTAAAGAATATAAGTATATTTTTCTATTTTTATATTTTTCTCTATTCGCCTTAGTTGCTGGATACTTAATATCCGCTATCCGAACTTAAAGTATCTTAGAAGTATGACATTTTTTTTATTAACCACCTTAATAGGTATTAATCTTATAATATAACAAGTAGATGTAACCCGTGTATAGATTTTCCATATAATACCCCAGCTTATTTTCCTTACCTTTGTTGTATTTAAAACGCGTATATTCGGTATGTAGGTTATAGATTTAATATGTTATTTATTTATTATTCCTTTATTCCTTTATTTTCCTTTGCTTAAATTTTGTTAAACTGGGACTTATTAAGGGCTATTATTAAAAAATTACGTATTTTTCGACAGCTAAAATATTTTATATATAACACATTCCGACATATTATTTAAAATGGTTAACGTAACGGTTATATACGAGGTTACTAAATTATTAGATACGTAGAACGAAATAAATTAATACCGTTCCGAAAAGAAAAAGATTAAAAAGTTAAAAAAAGGAAATAATTAATTATATTATAAAAAATTTATAAACGAAATGCTAATATTATAAAATAAATTCCCCTACGAACTTTTTAAGTTATATAAACAGGTATAAAAAGTAATCGATAAACTTACTTGTATTTATAACGATAACCCGGTTTAATTTTTTAGGCCGATATTTATACCAAACGTTTACCGTAATATATCTAGGATACGAACTTTTATAATAATATAAAATTTCTTTAATATTAATTTTGCGCGTACCGGTAAAAAATATATTAATAATATCCGATTAAGTTGGTATTAGTACCGCCGTTTTTAAAACGTAAAAGTTATCCCTTTAAATTATAATAAAGGCCTTTATAATAAGGTAGATATTATCGAAGTAATAAACGGATTTTTTGTATAGGGCGGAATTATTTTATTATTAATATTGCTAGCTAGGTTGCCGGGCGCCTTTATTCCGTTACCGGTTTTACCTGGTAGGCCGATAATTAGTATAATTTATAAAATCGGCATAGATACGCCCGATTTAAAAGGCGATAATATTCCGTATACCTTTAGTAACATTTTGTATTATCCGGTAGTTTAAGTTATTTTAATAAAACCGGTTAAATAAAATAATATTACGGCCGGAATTATACGTATTACGAATATTAATATTATATCCCAGGTTATATATAATAGTTAGTCGCCGAGTAACGTTTTATTAACTTTGCTTTCCGTATTTTCTTAACTTTTTATATAACCGGGGGTAAAAGCTGCGTATAATTTATCCTTAATATATCCGGTTGAATAAGGCTATACGAATTAAAACGTTAAGTTAATTGATAATTTTATAGGATTTTTATTTAATGTTAGCGGCCCGTTTAATAATGCTATTTATTTACCGGAATAGAAGTTATAGCCGGATAATTAGGTTTATATATACCAAATCGTTAAAATCGAGGAAAATTTTACGGATTTATTACGTTCGTTTTTTAAAGTTGCTAGCCTGTTTAGGGATATTGCCGGTTTATTTAGGTTAGAATCGCAGTCGGGAAGTTCGATAATAAATTAATTTGAAGTTGTTTTTAATTCCGGCTGCTTTATTGGAAAGAAGTCCGATGTTGCTGGTAAGGAGTATATAGGTGCTGTTAAATATACGGGTTATTATAAAGATAGCGTTATTTACGAGGACGGCGGTGATAATTCTGGTAAAAGTAACGGGAATGGGGATGACGGCAGTTATAATAGAAGGGGCGGCGACGAATAGGTATACGGTATTAAAATTAGGTCGATTTCCGGATAAGTAGTTTTTACCGAGGCCGAAAGGCCTAGGCCTGTATATATTTCGAATATTATTAATATAAACGAAGTTTTATATTTTGACGATTTACAGTGTAACGTACCCGTTTTTTTCGTTTTTGGTGGTATATTTATTTTTCGTTCCGATATAGGTTATTGGAAATAATTTAGTTGTTTTGTTAATTTAATCGTATTTACTTATACGTTAAGAGGTACCGGATGCGCTAAATTTATTTGGTTTATAAATAACGTTAAGGAAATCGTTTTTAACGTTAATAACAGCGAAAAATAAATTTAGCTTGACGTATAACGTTTCGAGATTACGGTTGCCGATAATAAGCAATTTGTATATATATAACTTAAAAGGTAAAGGCCTTTATTTAAATTTCCAGCCCGTAAATTGCCGGTATTTGTAACGGGCGTTAACGAGTTAGAAAATTAGTTGTAGAAATTAAAGGTTCGGTTTATAAAAGGTATTAATAATTTGGGCTAACGGGTATTTTCGAATCGGAAATAAGTACGTATACCGTTTATTAATTTAATTGTTTACCGTAGCAGTTTAGATAAAACCGTAAGGTAATTTAATAGATAGTATATACCGGTATTATATAAAACCGGTAATATTAGTTTTTTTATATTTTTAAGTAAAAGGCCGTTTTCCGTTTTTATATTTTATTATATTTATTACGGGCGAATAATTTAAGTAGTTATTCTGGTAGTAAATAACGAATAATTTAAGCGCTGGTTTTCGGAATCCGGTATAAAGCTTAAACTTGGTTGTTTTTTTTAGCCGTTATATTTTTTACGGTAGGTATATCTGGAGGCGTTAAAAAGGGCGAATATCCCGTATAGTTTTATTTTTTAAAAGGCGGGCGAAAGTATATTAATCGAAGCGGATGCGTAATATTAGGGTTTCGGCGTTAGATATTCCGTATTTGAATATTGTACCTATATATTTCCTGGATAGAGGTTTTTTTTTCCGGGAAAAAATAACCGGTCGTTATATTTTTCGTTAGAAGGTAATAACGGTAACGGCGTATACGATTTCGGTTACGTAACCGTTACGTTTGCGTAATACGGTTGCCGTATGGTGTCGGAAATTATTAACGGAATAATTAGTAATAGGGCAGATGGGAGGTTATTGGAGACCGATGAGTTTAAGGAAGATACCGGTTCGAATTGGTATAATATTTTTATTTTTTCCGTTTTGCGGAAAAAAAGCTGCGCGTTTAATAACGGTAACGGAATTACGAATTATAATATTAAGCGGATAAAGGCGGATGGCGTTAAAACGTTTGTCGTTTTCCGAAAGAATTTTATATTAAATAATAAAGTTAAGATATCCGGGATATTTGTCCGTACGAAAGATTTTGTTTATAGCCTGATAATTAAATATAAGGGATTTATAAACGTCCGGCGTAAAAAGTATTATTTTAAGTTTCTGGAGTTTTTTATAGATTTTTTTATTATGTAGTAATTTTTATAAAGTTTAAAGGAATTTATCGAGAATTATATCGAAAAGATACGTACGGTTAACGCCGTATTAGAGCCGGTATTTAGTTCGGCGGGTTAAATAATCGATATTAAAAGCTTTATTATAATAACCGTTATTTATTTTAAACGTACGGAATAGGTAATTTATTTATTATATTTAATAACCGTTGATATTATACTTAATTTAACTGTTTTTTATATTAAGATAAATTGCAAGGTTACCGTGGAAAATTTCGAATTAAATTGTAAAACCCGTATTAAAATAATCCGCCGATTATTTTATATTATTAATCCCGGAAACCGGAATCCGTAAATGGTATTTTTCTTAAAGTAAATTAAAATAACGTAAATCGTATACGTTATTTACTCTTAGTTTTATACCTTTAATTTTTTTTTAAAAGAGTTTACGTTATATCGTAATAAGGTTAAGGTTATATACCTTAAAGGCTAAAAATAATAACGGTTAATTACTGCGTTTAGGCGAAATATAATGTTTTTAATAGTATACGAAAATAAAATTAAGTGGATATAAATTTACGGATTTCGTAAAGATTTTATTCCGTATATTTCCTTTTTTTATAAAAAGGCGTTATTAACGTATAAATATCCAGGCTAAAATAATTTCCGTTTAAAAATCTTAACGCATTTATACTAATAATATAATAAAGTTTCCTTTTATAAATACAGTAAGTTACCGGCGAAATTAAAAAATTCTTTAAATATATAATTTCGCAGTAAATACCTTTTTTTACCTTGTAATAACGGCAGCTTAAAGTTAAACGTATAATAATTAATATGCAAAGTTATAGGGCTTAATATTTATTATTACCTGCTTATCTTGTTAAATATTGCGATAGCCGTTTTTTAAGGGGGGGGATAGATTGCTGGACGATATATAACCTATGTTAAATCCGGATAGAGCAATAAATATATTAAACAGCTGCAGAACTCTAAGGCTTTAAAGAGCTATAAAGGGCGAAGGTCTTATCGAAGCAGCTTAAGACGTATTTACGAATTAATTAACCTTGAAAATACCTACGCGAAATTACAGCAGCCGCCCCTTACAATTATCAATCTATGCCTTTAATCTTAATCCTCTTTTAGTTCTTTTTTATACTAAGCTTAACCCTTTTAACCTTTAGGAAAAAAAACGGTTCCGGGCAACGTTTAATATTTATATAAGTATTGCCCCTTTTATTAATAAGGCGTGTTATAAGTTTCATCTTATACTACGCCCGTCCGTAGATTTTCTATAAATAGCCGTACCGTATAACTAAAGTTTATTCCTTAAAATAAAACCGATTACGTATAAGTTAACGAATTAATAACTTCTGGATAACCTTAATTTAAACTCGAAGCCTTAATACGGTTGTTTATATACTAAAGCTTATTATCGCTAATCGAGATTGGCTTTTTAAGCGGTATAATAAGCTTTAAGTTAGTTACGGGATAATAATAATCCTAAATAAGCCCTAATCCTTTTATCCTAGTAATAAACCATGTCCTTAAAATATAAGTTCGGAATAATCGCTTATATAGCGGGTGCGACGAATATTCTGTATAAAGCCTATATTATCCATAATTTACAATCCCAGCTCTTTTGTTTTATCGCGAATTCGACTTACGTAAGCTTAGTTAAAAACCTTAATTGTTTCTAGATATTGGAATATGGCCGGAATATATCGATATTTCCTTTTTCTTTATCTTTTCCCCTCTGGTAATATAAACAAGTCGAATATTTAATAGCGTACGTTTTACTTTAAGATGTAAAATGTTAACTTAGTACGGAATTAAGTTATTACTTAACGTCGGTACCTGGGCGTTTGTAACTAATTAAATGTACTTAAGGTTATATTTCTTAAGGTATTATATAGTTATCTTAAAAAACTTTACGGTTCGGCCTTTTAAAATAGTGCTAATTTTTTTACGTTAGGTTAAAAGTTTATTAAGGGTTTAAAACATAAATATGTGCTTTAGGTAATAGATATTAAAGGCGGTTACGTATTAGGAATTACTGGTTCTTTTTAACGCCTTTTATAAATAGTCCGTATAATTTTTATTCCAGTTAATACCGTATTCTGTAGGTATTTAAGTTGTCCGCCTACGGATTATAACTGCCTATATCCCGATTTTATTAGTATTAGCGGGTTTAACTGGATATAAGGATCTCGGGTTAGGATTTAGTATTTTATAAAGAGGTTGTAGCCGTAAACGTTTTTTAAAATGGTTTTTATATTCTTATACTTGTTAACGGATACAGCGGTATTAGTATTAAACGATATAATAATACGTAGTTAATTATAAGCGGATACGGGATTTATATTAGATATTTAAAACGGATGCTGGTAATATATATATATGTAAGATATAAAATGTATTTAGGCGTATTAAAACGAGAATTAGGTTATATTATTCTATAGCATATAACTTTTAAAGAAGGGTTGGCTATAAAATAAAGGTACGACGACAGTAATAACCAGAAATATATAGCTAACGTAGTAAGAAACCTTTTTATAGCTAGAGCTGGTTTTTATACGTACGTACGGCGAAAACTGATTATTTAAAAGCCGGCAGGTAACTTTAGCTTTTATAGCCGTCGCGTAATTTTTTTTTTTAACTAGGTTCTTAGTAGTTTTGCCCCGATATAATCTTCCTTTATTATTTATTTCCGTCCCTTATTTAATTGCTTTTTATATGCCGTTTAACCTTTTCAATTTTATAGGAAATACGGCTTAGGTTTACCTTTAACGTTTCGATACGTGTTGTTTTTTTATATGTACGGTATAGTGTATGTTCCGGCTGTTAACGTTTTCGTTCGATCGTTTTTTACGGTAGGCCGTATTTTAGGTGGTATCTGTATATTTCGAGGTAATTTTGCAAATATATTCCGTTGTGTAAATAAAGCGCGTATTTAAGTTTATAGTTGAATAAGTAGTTACGATTGTGGTTAAGGCCGAGGCCGAGGTTAAGACGAAAATAAAGGCTGTAGTTAAGGCCGGGGCCGAGGTTAATAAGGTAAAAGCTGTTATTTTTATTAGTTCTTTTCCCTGCCGAGCGCAGCCGTATATTTATTTATAGTTTCTGTTAGTATCTTGTTATTTATAGCGGAAATATCCGGTAACGGATTTTTAGTTTTTATATCGTATTCGGCCGGTAATAGGTTAAGGTGTATTTTAATTATTTTATTTTAAGAGCTAATTATAACTTTTTCGAACCCGGTTTTTATTAGGTTTTCCTAAGTAACCGGGGTGACGAATAGATTGTTTAAAACCTGTACGACCTAGATACCGTAGTTTTATTTTTCGCTTTACGGACCGAATATAATTTGTATAACCCTGATTAATCCCGGCTTTTTCAGGTTTAACTTATTTTATATATTGTTATATAGTTATAGTATTTCGGCGGTTTTAATTTGATTTAGGAATAAGTTGAATATTAATAGTACGTGTTTAAATTTAAGGTATAAAAGGCTTATTTAGTAAAGAGAGCTGCTTATTTTATTATTTATAACCAGCTAGATCGCCTTTAGGTTGTTATTTGTTATAAGTTTTTAAGTTTTACGTAATAATGCCCGAGTTTCGTTTCCCGAAACCTGAATTCCGACCGGTTTATTTTAGATTATAAACTTTATCGGGTATTTATTTATAATTATGTTTTAAAAAGCGGTAATGTTGTTGTTATTTAAGTACGTTTAATTTTTCAGCTTAGTTATTGTTATTTATAAATGCAGCTTTTACGTATTAAGTTATTTCTTTATATCGCCGTATTTAGGTGGTATAGGTACGTTTTTTTAAGGGTTATATTCTGGGTTATTAAGTATTTCGTAAATAGGTTGTTATAAATTATACTTAATAGTATAAGGTTTAGTAAGAAATCTATATTTAAGGGATAGGTTCTGGTTATGTAAATTATGTAACGTTTAAATTATCCTGCTGGGGTTTTAAGCCGTAACTGCAACTTTTTTTAAAAGGTTTCGGGATATGTTTTAATGCAACCGCTTAAAGCCCTGGTTATTACCAGCTAACTGATTAAAGCTTTTTTATTTGCTTAATATGGTAAGGTGTGATTTAAGGATTAAATATAAGCGTTTAATATAAAAGTTTGTAAATAGCAGTATTAAGTATATTAAAGAACGCGATAATTGCGTATACGGGTGTGTAAATAAGGGTTTATAGGTATTAATATATAAACGCGGATATATAGATGCAAAGTTATAAGGTTATAAGTATGTAAAGGTGTAATTAGGTAAAAAGCTAAAGCAATTTGTAATAAAAAGTAATTTTTTAATAAAAAATTAATAATTCCTTTTTAAAGGTAAAGCGTCTATGTTTTTTGCTGTAATATATAAAGTTTGCTACCTTTTTTTACCTGACTTTTTTTATCTCGATATAATATGCACCTTTTTTTTCTTTATTATAAAGCTGCCCGAATTATTAAGTTTTCGTAACTTTACGCATTTTTTATACGTTTTTATATTATATATTCCGGCTTCGGTTACTATTTCCATTTATTACTAATTATCCGTTATGGTACGTAAAGTATTATCTTTTTCCGATAACTTAAAGGATTAAATATACGCGTTTTTTATCGAGGATTTTTAATTAGGTTTACCGGCTCTTTAATTATTTTACCCGGATTAAAATAGCTATATACCTGGCCCGTACCTAGGTAAAGGCCTTACCCCGGTTACCTTTAAAATTACAGGCCCGGATAACCTTCGAAAAGCCTAGCGCAGTTATAAAGTTCCAAAATTAAAAATCCCAGTTCTACGTTAAGTTATAAATGCAAGTTCTTGCCCTTTAAATTAATATACTAAACGTATGTTAATAATCTTTATAACTATTAAGCTATATAAAAATCGTATATATCGAAAGCGCCGGTAAGGGTCGGTATAAATAATGGTTCTTATATTTAAATTTCTAACATTACATTAATACTTTTAATATTTTCTTAACATACTTCCTAAACCGGAACTTTAATACTTAAGTTATTTATGTCGAACTTTACTTAAACGGTTTTCTAGGCGAAATTATTACAGGTATAAGTTTACCCGGTTAATAATACGTTATTAAGGTATTATTTATGTAAGTTTACGGGTACTTAAACGTTATGTTTTATAAGTGTTGCGAAAAGGTATATATTTTAGCAAATATTTGTAATAAATTCGGAATATCACCGTTTTTCGGCTGTATTTTAATAACCGGGTTATTCGAATATAAATACGCAAATTACGTATTCGCTTTTTACCGATATATTTTTAGCCGGGAACGGTTTGTTAAATTGCAAATTTTACCCGTACCGGGTACTTAAATTATCCCGGATCTTAATAAGGTTTTCTGTTAATAGGTATATATATTTTAAAGTACCGAATTACAGAAAATCGCGGCGTTTACGGATCAGAATTAAAGCAGCGGCAATTCCGCTAGAACAAATTAGAAGGCGTTAAAAGGTAATTAATAATTAGGTAGGTACGGTTACTGTAATACTGCTAATACGATAACTTTTTTAAGCGTTAGAAGTTTTTTATAATAAATACCAGGTATACTGCTTTTTATTCCCTTTCGTTATAACGAATAAGATGTTATACTACCGTAAAAATTAAAATAAACGTAATTTATATATAATACGAAATAAAAGAAAAAAGAAGAAAAAAATAATTTCCTTTTTATTCCTTTTTTTCCGTTGTTATTTTAACCGTTATTATTAACTATAGTATAACTTTTACGGCGCCCGTTCGGGATTTGGACCTTAATATTCGTATATATACGATCGGGTATTAAAAAATTATTAACCTTTTAAATACGTTCGATTAACTTAATGCTAATACCGGCTTTTCCCTTTTTGTTAAGCTGTTTAAAGTTTCCCCCGAGACCAATCGTAACTTTCCGTATTAATAAGCTTTTAATATTTTTTCTTATTTTTTACAAAATTTTTTAACCGTTTTGCAGGATATAAACCAAGCAGCTTTATACCGGTAACTTCTTTTAATCGGTAAGTCCCGGTATTTACGATTTCGTTAATTAGGTATAATTCTATCTGTTAGTATTTTAGCTTAATACTTTTCGGCTTGTCGATATAGCGGGGTGCGATATATAGCAGTACCGGCTTATTTTTTTTTAATTATACGTTTTTTACTTTATGTTTATTTTTTTAATTTGCCGTAGTAGTAACTCTTTTACGCTTTTTTGTTAATACCGTGACGGCACGGGTAATGTTTTTGTTCGGCGTTTTATTAATTAAGTTTGCGGCGTTATTAGGTTTTTTTTTTATATATATCCGGGTTTTATTTTATCGTTTGTTAAATAATTAATATAGTTTTTATCGGTAGTACGATTTTCGTTCCGTATAGCGATTCGTAAAATGTATAATTATGGTATTATATAATAATTTTATGCGCGAATAAAATCTTTAACAGCTTTTTTGCCCAGCTTTTACTTGTTTTATCGGTTGCTTTTATTAACTTTTTTATAAAACCCTGGCGTAATATACTGAAAGAATTTATAACTAAGGAAGGATAAATTATTAGGTTAACTTGTAAAAGATCCTTTTTGAAATAATAGGTATATTGATGTTTTTTTAAATATATATAAATTTAGCTGTAATTGTGAAAAAGCGAGACCGGAAGGTGGTATATAGGTAATTTAACTAAGGGCTGGTATATTTGGGCTAACCCAGGTTATTAATTAGTTATTATCCCTTAGATTTTGTACTTAGTAATTTTTTTAACGGCTTATATTAAATTTCGTATATTTAATATTTAACTAATTATTATGTAACTGTTAAATCGATTTATGTTATCGAATTTACTTAAATATATTATAACGGCTATACCCCGTACCGTTACGTTAAAGGGTAAAAGATTAGTAAGTAATTATTATAATAATAATTAACTAGGTGTTTATAATTATATATCTAATATCTGGAGCCGTACCGGGGTTTTAAAAAGGTAGGTAAACCGTAATATATATGCAAACTCGTTTATATAAAAAGGTAAAAAGGTAACCGTTATTAACTGATACCGTTAAAGTAATTGGTATTATTAATACAACTGGTTTGGCCGTCGGTATCGTCGAAGACGTAAATAAAACGGTCGAATCGTTTTAAGGAAAATAGAATTTATTTTATATTAATAATTATATTAACGATTGCGTTTTTATTTACGAAAATCCAATCTTTATTAATATCGTTAATAATAATAATTTTCGCCTAGCGGAATATTTTTATGTAGATTACGTAATTTTCGAAAATTTATAACGAAAGTAATAAATTACCGAGCCGGCCAGCTTTAACCTAAATATATTAATTTAAAGCAAACTTTTAAGGCGTTATGGATCTCCTAGTAAATATTATCCGAAGTTCGTTTAATTTTTTTACGTTTAGCGAAACGTTTAAATTTATGGAAATTTTTAAATCCTGGAGAAAAAAGGTATATTTGTAATTTATACGGTATAAAAAAATAAAAAAGGAAAAGATTTAAAGTTACGTAAATGGGGTATATTTAATTACTGGCTTTAGCTATAATAAAGGGTTTAATTATTAGCAGTTAAATTCTGTCGTTAAAAATATAACATTATTAATAATAACGTATTAAATATTAAATCGGAACAAGGTTTATTAAGGTTATATCGCATATAAAAATATTTTAATTGGTGCCTGGTATAAAAAATATCGGACGTTCGGAACGGGAAATAATTAGTTTAACGAAATTGTTTGATTTTACGATAAGGTTTCGGAGAAGATAATAAGAAAGCAAAAAAAAACGGAGGCGTTTAATAATAGAATTTTAAAACGAACCGAATAATAACCGGTTGGGAATATAGAAGTAAGTTACGGAAGTACGTAATTTGTATTAATTATTTTCTCTTTAGTTATTTACGATAATTATTTTTATATATAACTTTCGCTGATATACTTATAATATTTACTTCGATATAATACGAATTACGTATTTGATTTCGAATTTATATGGGGGAAAATATTTAGGAGCAGGGAGAATCTAGGTAGTATATTTAATACTTACTTTTTTTTTTGCGTTACTTTTATAAAATATAACTTTGCTATTTTTTTTATAAATAGAAGGCGTTAATACAAAGCGGCTATAATATAACGGAAGTTAAGCTACGTTCGGATATATATAATTTTATAAAGTAATATATACTTAAAATTATGTTATTATAGATAATACGTCGATAGAAGCCCGCCTTAGAAACGTACGGACCATAACTGTATATTATAACATGGAGTTATAACTTATATATACTGGCTAAATTACTTACCTAGCTTAATTACAACAATCCGGAAAATACCGACTTATAGGTTACCGGTAATGGTTTTTCTTCTTTTTAGGTATAAAGTTATTTGTATAGTTTCTTAAGAATAACGAGGTAAATTTATTTAGTTTTAGGCCAGACCGTTTATACTTTAACGGCTATTACTTGATTAATTATTAAACGTTTCCGAACCCGAATTAAAAATATTTGGGGATTACGGTACGCGTATATTCTTCAGTCTGTTAATACGCCGTAATTTTAATTTTTATTTTTAATTTTTTTTTTCTTTCCCCTTTAATCGTTTAACGTCTAGTAATAGTATATCTTTTTCGGTACCCGTTATTTACAGTTCGTATTTTAGCTAATAGCATAGAAATGTCGTAATTCTTTTTTACGGAAAACGAGGTGTTTAATAAAATGTAGGTGTAAATCTTTTTTCTCGATAAAAACGATAACCTTGTTTAGATACCGTATTAAATACCGTTTAAGATTTTTTTATTAAAAAAGGATTTAATTATGCTATTTATCTTATATTATAACCGGTAAGCGTTAATTTAGGTAAGCCTTAAATTTCCGTTCGAATTAGCTTATATTTAACCTTACATAATCTGTTATTAATTACCGTATTACCCCCGATTTCCCTGTTTTTAAGCTTACCGATACGCCTTAAGCCAAATTTGACAAGATCGTGACTTAATTTCGTTATTTTACCGACCTTACGAGCCTTTTTACCTAGGGAAATAATAGAAAAATCGAAAAAAATAAGGTTAAAATTAATACGGTTCTCGACCGTATACGTATCCTTATTACGTCGTAATAGGTATAGTTTTTAACCTTTTTGGCAGGTAACTATATGTTATTTTTGATTATTTATGTACGAAAAGGGTATTTTATAGCCGAAAATCCTTTCGTATTTGGTATTAAATTCTGGAAATATATAAAAATATAGCTGGATTTATCGAAACGGTAAAACTATATATTAAATTACGTCGCGGAACATAGTAAAATGCAACGGAAAATATAATGTTCTAATATTAATATTAACCGTACCGTTATCGTACGATTTTAAAACCAGGGTAATCGTAATTTATAAAGGTTATAAGTCTTACGTTAACGTTTTAAAGTAATAAGGTTATTAAATTGTTAAATATCTATATATATAACTTAATAATTATTTATTCCGTATTTACCCGTTTTAACTCCGATAACCTTTAATAGTATTAAGTATTACGGCCAGGTAGAACAAAAATAAATATATATTTTATTTAGTAGCGGGTTAAGCAGTATTTAAGCATTTAATAAACGAATAATATTATATCTTATTAAATTGTTTAAAAAACCCGTATACATTAAATAAATTCCGAAATATCTATAACGGCAGTAATTAACCAGTTAGCTTTTTGGACATATTGTAACTTTTTAATTACCTATTAAATATTTAACTATTATTAATTATATATTTACTTTATCTTTACCTGTTTAAGTATATATTTATATTACTTATTTATATAAATATTTATATATGTACTTAATTAAATCGATAATTACCTTTTTTATATTTATTAAATATATATTATTAATTTCGTACCGGACGTTATTTTCGGATACTGGAATAAATAAACGTATTTAATATGTTAATTTACTTAAATAACCTTTAAGTATATTTTACGATATATTTAACCGTTTAGTATATTCGGTAACCTTTTTTTTATATTTTACTGCTATTTATTTCCTATACCCTGTAATTTTTATTATTTTATTTAACGGGGTTTTAAATTAATACTTATTTTCATCTTTAAGTTCTTAAATTAAATAAATTATCCCGGTATATTTATTACGCGTATATAAATATGGCCCGTTTTTAGCTAATATTCGGGCTAATTAAATTATATATAACGTAATAATACTGCTTAAAAGATTTACGAAATACAGAATAACAATTTATTTATATATTGCGCTGCTAAATATATATATTACTTGCGATTTACGTAATGCCGGAGATATTATTATCGATATTACGGTATATTCCGAGACGCTTTTTCGAAATATTTATTATAAGTTATATTTTAAAGTATACGTAATTTCCGTTATAATTCGGGAAGTTTATATGTAAATATTTAGCCGTTTTGATTAAATTATACGTAATGGTATTTGTTAATCTTAATATTTACTTACCTAGCGGACGTCTATTTTATTTTCGAAGTTATATTTTAAATACCACCTTAATTAATGCGGTAAAGTAGTACCTTATCGTTATTTGTAATATTCTAGCCTTGCCGCTCTTAGGGTGGTTATTTTAATACGATATATATTTAAATAGGTCCCGGATTTTGGATTAGTTTGGTACGGATAATGTTTTCGAGCAGGTGGTTTAATCTATAAATTTATTACGCGATTTTTACGAGTAGTACTTAATCTTTTCCGGTTTTATATGTAGTTTTTTTTTCGCTTTAATCGAATAAAGTATATAGTTATAGGATAAGAACCGTACCGGGCTCTTAAGCTAAGATTATTACGTACTTATACGTTATTAAGGTTTTTCAGCCCGTAGGCTGTTGTTATCCGGGGTTTCGATAATTGGTATACGGCCTTATAGTTGGTTAGACGATGAGGTGACGAGGTATTTTGCCGAAAGATTTAATAAGGATTTATTACCGTTTTATTAGTTGTAACGGCTATACGAAAACTGGCGTAAATAATTTGTTTTACGGTATAGATATTACGAAATATAAGTTAAATTAAGTTATATAAATTCCGTTTCCGTTTTTTTTTTTTTTATAAGCTATATTTTCCTATTTCGTATATTATTTTTCTACGTTTATTCGATTATACTATACTGCTTTTTTTATTTACTTAAACTTTTTAAGCCTTTTAAAAGAAACCCGGACCTTTGAAAATAAATAATAACTAAGTAAGTAATTGGTGTTATTCGAGTTGTAGTCTTCCGGTAATATTTTAACTGCTTAAAGGTAATTAACTTTTTGTATTATCTTAATAAAACTGTTAATATCGAATATATTTTTTCTTAAAAATACGTTTTCGGAAGTATTTTCGGATATAAAGAAAAAGATACGCGTAAATATGGCATTATATTAAATTAATTAATTAGTAATAGGGGTCCGAGGATAGTATAACCCCTGGGCTGATATATATAAAATATATTAAATCGTTAATTAAGTTAATTACCTTAGTAGTATTATTAATTAATAAGCGATAACATATTTATTTAACTTTATTACCTTGTAATAAATAACGCGTATTTACTAGTTTTTATTTTAAATCCTAAGCCGTATATATAAATTATAAATTTTTATTATTTATGCTTTATATTAATTGTGGCGAAATTATAATATTTCTTAACGTTACGGTTATTTTTAATTTATTTGCGAAAAAATATATATAACGTAACGGCCGTTTATAATTAAAACGGAAAGGTAAATTAGCGTGGTAACGTTCTAATATTAACCTTATTAATTTTAACGTTATTTCTAAGCTTAAACTCGTTTTTTAAAGTAATTAACTTTTGCCGAGATATAAGTTTTTTTTAGTATAGTTAATAGTTGTTAAAAATAAACGGGTTTTTACGTATTTACCAGTATCGTATTTTTTTTAGGTAATTCTTTTATTACGGGAAAGTATTAAATATTTCGAAAATTTAAATATACGTATAGCTTGCTGGAAAATAAAAGGTTTATATAAAAGGGTTCCTTGCTAATGGACGTTTGTAATAAGGAGTATTACGAAGCCGTAAGTATACCGGGAGTTAGTTAATATGTTATTTTCGTAATACCGGATGTAAAGCGGGTTAATTTTGGATAATAACGGTAAAAGGGAGTAATTAAGGAAACCGGATTAAATCCCGGAATTACTGCTTCCCATAATACCTTAATATACGTAATCCGTTACGTCGGAACCAATTCGCTGCCGATAGTATATATAAAGGTTTATCTAATATAAAACTGTTAAAAAAAATTTGCAGTATTTTTTTTATTTTCATTTTTAATATATTTTTTATTTTGTTAGTTATAATTATTAAAGCTTTGATATTATTGATATATTGGGATATATATTAACAAAAAGGATATCCTTATTATTTACATGTTAAGTTATAGTACGGAACTGCCCTGGCCCTTTATTTCGGATTTATTCGGGTATTATACGAATTTGCAAAAGTGATAAGCTTTATATTTTATCTATTATTATTATTGTTATTATTATTATTAACAGTTATAGTTGTAATTGTTTTTTTTTTCTTTTTACCTTTTAAGATAATAAAATTATCCTAGTTAATTATAGCGTTAGCGTACTTTATATCCGATAATTCCGCCTTATTAATACTTTAAAATCGAAGTATTGCCTTAGGGAGATTACGCCCGTCGTAAAGTTAGATAAGGGTAGTTTTCTATTACTGGCCGCCTTATATAACCCGTTTAAAAACCTATTTTTGGATTACTTTAATCCGAGGTTAATCGAGTAGTACGTAATAGTTAGTCCGGAATAGTTTAAAACCGAATTTAAAGAGCTGGTAAGTAAAGATTATAATCTTATTACGATATTCCGTAATATAATCCTGTTATACGTAAACCGTAAATTCGCTACGCGTTTTAAAGTTAAGTTTTACGTAAATAAAAATAAAGTTAAATTCCGGGTAATTTATATATAATAATATAAATATTATAAACGCCGATATGATAGTATTATAAAACGTAAGTATATATCGGATATCTAACCCGTCGGGAGGACCCTAAGGTAGCGCCGTATTTTTATTATTAAGCCCAGTTATTTTATTAATATACGTACAAAGCGTTTAATATTTTGGAAAGTTATTTTTCAATTTGTTAATATACTTTTAAAAAAGAGACTTTCGGAAAATAATTAATATCGCGTTTTTATCGACTTTATATCCGTAAATAATATCCGTTATTCGGCTAACTAATATATTTATCGTTATAGTTATAAATTCGCTATTTATTATAATTCGTTTAATTTATAACCGAACGAATATAAGGTACGTTATTAACCGTTAAAAAGTAACGAAAGCCGATAGTATATTACGACCTATATTACCTTAAGCCGTTTATAAAAACGCCTTGCGTTTCTTTTTCTTACGGTTTAACTCGTTAGGCCTTTTTCCTATTTAAAATTACCCTAGCCGGTTATTAAATTTTATATCTGCTTAAACCCGTATACGCGCGTATAATATACTTATTACCTCGTACGCTACACCCGTACCGTTATTATCATACCGTTAATCCTAAATCTTTACCGGTATATTTAAAATAGGTTTTTTAAATTATTTTATATCGTAACGCCGGGTAATAATAATTTTTGGGACGAAAGTACGGAATGGTTTTTGTAGTTTTTCGGTTCGTTAATTAACCGTATTTTTTCGGTTTTCGTCGTATTTATACCGTATTATATAATCTTAGTAATTTTTAAATTCGTTTAAGTCCGTTAATTTCTTAATCGGACCTAAATTTAACTTTTCCGTACGGTTATATTTTTCCGCGTACCGAATAAATGGCTTTTAAAGTAAGGGACCGGTTACGAGGAAATCCGCCGTTATATTAATTGCTATCGTCGTCCCTTGGCTGCGCCGCGTATATAATTAATTTGCTTACGTAAGGTCCTGGAACGTTTAGAATGGGATAATTATAAAAGTTCGATTTTTGTAATAATGCTGGTATTTGTTAAATATAACCTAGCTTGTCGTAAGTATATTTTGCTGGAATCTTTTACCTCTGGCCCTTTTTATAACATTGCTTTTAAAGTTACTATTTTATATATAGTTGTTGTTATTATAAAATTGTACGAACTTCCGAGCTATAAGCTGATTTACGATAATAATATTCCTACTCCCGTTTCTCGGTGGTTTTATTAAATATTTAAAGAACCTTAACCCGTCTTTAACTTCGAAAATAATATGCTTACTAGCGATAGCTCGAGTTCTGCTTATAGCGACCTAGTTATAACGTATACTTTTTACCTTTTTCCAGTTGTTATAATATACGGTTACGGAAATTTTGCTTAATTAGCCGAGGAACTTATTTAGTTCTTTTAATTAATAATCGATATTTTTCGGTATATACGTAATAATATAAGGGTAATTTTTAATTTTCCGTACGATTTTATAAAGATAACCAGCCTTAATATAAAAGTATTAAAACCCGTATTTCGATATGCTTTAATTAGGATATTCGGCATTGTCGGCTTGATTATCTTTAATAAGGTATTTCCGCCTCGTTATAGGTAAATTTTTTTCTTATTTTTTTTAAACTTTTTCCTAGGTTTGGTATATATATTTAAAGGTAATTAAAATATAAATAATTTCGGTAATTTTACCGAACCCCGGTTTATTACTTAATATAATATTACTTATTCCGTTATAAAGATATTAAGTAAATATAAATTAAGTTATAAATAATTAGTAATATTTTAATGGAACTTTAAAGTATAGTAATTTGTATTTTTCGGCATTGAAAAGGTAACCGAAAAACTTATAAATTTAAGCTTAAGTAAAATTAAAGTTATTAACCTTCGGAAAGATATCGTTTATCTTCTCGAGGATTAAGTAATTATTTACCGAGGAAACATTTTTTTCCGTATTTTCGTTTTCGTTATTAACGTTTTTAACTTGGTCGTTAATCCGGCCCTTAATTTTGCCCAGGTTTTCTGGTATTTTTAGGGTGTTTTTTGAGAATATAATTATTGCAATCTTAACGGACGTATTAGGTTTTTTTATCCTAGAGGATATATTAATTTTTATTATATTTTCCGGGTTAAACTTTCCGGAATCGAATCGTATAACGTTTCGGGTATTAAATTTAGCAGAATTATAGGATATATTTCGGGGTGGTATTTTAACTTTTTTAAGTATTAAATTCTTTATCTGAATTTGTTCGGTTTGTAAATTATCGGCGGGATATATTAAATTAATTTCGGGCGGATATATTAAATTAAGTTAAGGTACGTTTTAAGGAATATTCCGGGACGTTTTAAGTTTGTTTGATTCGATATAAGTTAACGTTAGTTAAAAGTTCTAATTATTTTTTATAAGCAAGTTAACGTAATTACGGTTCGATATACTTAACGTATTTTCTAAAGGTATTTTTAGTCGCTTTTTTAATTATGTTCGGAAATTCTTATAATTATAATTAGCGATTATTTTCCGGGGTTTATCGCGTATAAAATTATATAATAGTTTTTTAACTTTTTTTCCGGAATAATATATTATTTTAAAATTAAGATAAGTAAGTACCGGAATATTATTATTATAACTGTATTAAATACGGCTATTAACGTAATTAACGGCGTTATTACGGACGTTATTACCGGTACTGTTATTTATAATAAATGTAACCGATATTTTGTTTTAAGTAAGGGTTTAAATTATTTTTAAAAGGTTTTAATCCGATTTGTAATAAGGGATTGATTTGTTAATAAAAATAAAAAATTTATATTTTATAACGTAACCGATATATATATATTTCTTCCTTTTATATATAACTAATGTTACGAATTAATAATATTATATACGATATTAAACTTATTATCCAGTTTTGTAATATAAAGTATATTAAAAATATATCTTTTGTTTTTGTAGTGCGATTAAAGATGTTAATATTTATATTGTTATAAAAAAACGTATTATAATTCGAGATATCGTTATTATTTTAATAATTGATCTAGGTTATTTCCGTAATAAAATAGTAAAAAGTATGGGAATAGGCTATATATATATAAATAATAAAGCTGTTACGTCTAGCTCTCTGCTGCCCTAGCGCCTTCTGTACTTAATTCCTTTAGTTACTAAATATATTCTAATAGTTATATCAGATTAAAAGCTTTAAGTTTGGATTCTTTTATAAAACTAAGCTATTGTTTGGTTTTTTTTATCATTTTTAAAGAAAACGAGCTTAATTAGTATTCGTTATTATTGTTTTATTAATACGGTTAAATAGAAGATAGGTAAAATTAGTTAAATAGATGTAAATAGTAGGGCTGTCGTACCTATACCTTCGTTATCTTAGTACCCCCCTATATAAATAACTTCCTTTAAGTATTATATATATTCTAATATATTTTTTATTATTATATATTAACGTATTACCGCCTTTTCCGACCTTACCGGATATGGGTTTATACGAAGTACCTTTTAAGTTTGTTAGGAAATTTTAAAATTCCAAAAGTATAACTGGTATGCTTAATTTTTAAGTTATCGATAACGCCGATTATCCGGCAATCTAGGGGATTATAGGTGGTACCCGTAAAAAGGGTAGTTCGTATAGATTTATATCCGGTAGGTCGAAAAATGCGATATAGTTTATAGGCTTTGCGTTATTAGCCCGTGTTAGTTTGTTAAGTAAGGGAAGGGTTATTATTAACTTGGATTGTTAAACTTTAATTAACCGTTATTTCGGAATTCGTGCTTTAAAAAAAGGGTATATATTTTATACTTTCCGTACGCGTAATAACCGGACGTTTATTGTTTTAAAGGTTTAAAAGTTTAGTTTTAGAAATATTTACGGCGTTAATGCTTAGTATACCCCGTGTTATTGCGTTAATTAAAGGATAAAAAGATAGGCGATTAATGGTAATAGTAGCTATTAATTTAAGTGATTAATAACTGTATATCTACTAGAAGCTAGTTGTTTTTATTATTTTTGTAATGTAATAGGTGGCGTAGTTCTGATTTAGGTCGAAAATAAGTAAGGTATTGTTAGGATATATATAGTAGCTAGAGGAATTTAAGTGTTAAGGGGGGGGCGGTTTCCCTAGGGCACAGGTGATATAAGCTTCTTAACTCTACTATTTGTATCTAGCCTAGCTACTGTTACATTTTTTTAACCTAAAGAATAACGTCGACGTAAACCTAATTAAGCCCGTTTCTTTATAGGTGTTATTGAAGTCTGTTAAAAAGTATGTAATTTAATAAGAAGATAACGCGCAAATATTTTTAAGTCGGTGTTATAACCGCGATGTTGATGATTAGGTTATTCGGGGTTACGCCCGGGTAGGTTACGGAAAAACAAGAATAGATTCCGGATTAATTAATTAATTATTAAGTTACGGCGCCCTATACTTTACGTTATTTTATTTACTATTTTAAATACTTTTATATATCTTTAACCTGCTATCTTTTATTTTTCCGTCCCCACCCGTTTCCGTTTGTTTATAGGTGTAGTTGGCGTATTATTTCCAGCTTTTCCGTTTAAAATCGAGTTTTTTCCCGTTTCTGTACCGTTTACGTTTGCGCCGGTATTTGTGTCTGGCTTTAATAAAGGAGTCGATCGGTGTACTAATGGTGGCGACGAGTATGGAATATATATTGGTCGCTGCAATAATGATGGCGGTGATAATGTTATAATTTTTTAATTAGCCTTTTTTGGAGCCAGTTTTTCAGCTATTTTATTAGCCTTTTTTATAACCTGGGTTTTTATTTTCTTAATCTGTTCGATTTGCGGTAATTTCGGGTAATCTAGTACGTACGCGTAATTTGCGTTATTAAAGTTCTATACCGTATCTCTTCTAACTATCTTAATATAGATAATATTTTTTTTCCTTTTAAGTTTTACTTTTTGTTTATTAATTAACGTCCTATTAGTATCCTGGTTAGGTATCGCCGTATAATATTTCCAAAATTCTTTTTAGAAGTGCTTGTTAAAGTCCCGATATATATAGGCGCTTAGTTTTTAATCGGCGATCGTCCGTCGTACGTTTTGGTATATCTAGTAAAACTGTAAGTACGCGTTATTGCAAATAGGTTTATATATTTTACTGTTCGAAACCGAAGCGCCTTAAAGCGAAGTTACGTAGCTTTTTATGTTTTTCGCATATTGCGCTTTATTAAAATAAATTATAAAGTTGAAACCGGATATTTTAAATAAGCGCTTAAAGTTTTCAAACCCCTGTTTCGTAAAAACCAGCTTATCTTCGTTAATATAATTATTCAAGTTTACGTTTTTGCAATTTTTTTCTTTAAGATAAATAGCAAATATTTTTCTCGCTATATCTTACTTAAACTAACAGAAAAGACATAACATTAAGATATAAACAATAATAATAACGCCCGCCTTTAATATTAAGCCAGCATTAACGGCCGTATATTATAACAAACTCCTAAGTTTTTCGCGCCGTAATATTACGAACTCCTTTAACGTATCGTAATACGTATTTATTTACGGGTACTTTTCCTTGTTTTCTTATAACGCGCTTTTATTTAATTTTTGTTAGTACGGTATAAAGCCCGGTATAATAAATACCTATGCGAAATCTAGTAAAATCTTTATCTTTTGCTAATTAACAACCGTGGGCGGGAAATAGGTAAACCTATAGGCTTACGTTATTTTCCTAAACTGGAATTTAGCAAACGGCTTTTCGTTCTTTTTTTTGGCCTTGGTATTAAAAGTGGTAAAGTTTTTTAATTACGTTCGATACTTAGGGCATAATAGCGACATAAAGTTACGGAAATATAAGTAAAGGGTTATAAATAATAAAGCGTAAAGGAAGTCCCCGTTTTTGCCGTTATTAAAAAGTTAGATTATATTAAACGCCGTATAATACCGGTTTAGATTTTTACGAAGAAAATTTAAGAATTTCCGTAAAAAAATGTAGTAAAACGTATTTGTCGATATTTTAAATAACGTTTTATTAGCTGTATCGGCCCGCCCTTCGGGAATAACGTCCGGATATTAAGACGCCTAATTTTTTTCTGCTTTTATTAATAATTAGCTAAAACAATCCGTAATATATATTTCGAAGTATTATGGTATTCGATAATTCCTGTTACTACCGGTTTGCATAGTTAAAATCGCTTAATTATACCGTTATTTTTTTTGCGTTATTTAATTTTCCGTTATTTTCTTATCCGGTATAAACCCCGAAGTCTTAGTTACGGCCATACCAAAATCCTTGTTATTAAAACCGAGGTATATAGCTTTAACGTAGGAAAAGGGATAAATACTTAACGGTATAAGCAGGTTTTTCTCCGACGGATAAGTTTAAATGTACCTAACTTCCGTTTCGTAAAGGAAAAACTTTTATACCGGTTCGAACGTTAAACTGTTTAAATTACCGAGGTAATAAATATTATATTCGGCATAAATACCCGCCCGTACGAATTTACGTAACGATAAGTATTTATACTTTTAAAAATAATTACGTTTAGCTTACCGCTGGGTACCGATAAAGGTTCTTTTATAATTCGCTAAAAGACGGTATTCCTCTTTTTTTATCTTCTTTTTACGCCCGTTAAATAAACTTTTTATATTATTATATAGGAAATGTAACGTATTATAAATACAGTATTATCTTGCTATAGTTATAAATAGCTATTAAGGAGGATTTTAATGTACTGCGATGTTTACGTACTGCTTGTTGGCAGCGGAACCTTTTACTTTACGTTAAATATATACCTTGGCCCAGTAAGATATTAGGTAATTTTCGATTGTTCTTTTTTTTCCGTAGGTAATCTTGATATTTTTCGCCGTTAAGACGAAAAAAAAATCTTATAGCGAAAAATCGAGCTACGGCGGCTGCTGATTAATATTAGTAAGACGTTAAAAAAGTTGGTTTATTTTGCTATAGCAGGTAGTATTAAGCAAAATATAGCGCGATCCGCCCCGTATTTAACCCTTATTTTAAATAACGGATTTTTACTAGTTATTCGAAAGCTGGCGATAGTAAGCGGCGTTGCCCGGTAAATTTGCGTTAGAGGCTGGGATGTATTTTGTTATAGTAAAAAGGACGATATGGTCGTATATATTATCGTAGACTTTCGTTAATAGTTATTAAAGTTGCGTCGTTTTAGGATTATATGCGTAAGGGAAATATAACGTAATATTTTAGCCGGTATATTCCCCGAAAAAGATATGCGGAATGTTATTTAATGGTATTCGATTATTTTTCGCTATGTCCGGGTTAGTATTTACGGTAATTTTAACGTATATATGGACGTTACTTTTAATTAATTTATTTTGTTATGCCGTACCGAAATATTTAATAGGCTAAGTAATACAGAAAAGGTATTTAAGTTTTTGGACGTAATTATTAATATTATATTCGATATTAAAAAAGGTATAACTCGGCTTATGTTTTATAACGAGACAAATTTTTGGTTTCTGCTATCGGTATAACAATTTTCCCGATATAACCTTACTATTTTAGTTATGTTTTCCAAATAAAAGTTTAAAGAACGCAAAGTAAAATTCGTTCGAATTAGGAAATATATTTTTACCCTAGCGTTATTAACGCTAACTGGCAGATATCCGGTAGTTTCGAAAATTTAAATTAGGGTATATGCCGGTACGTATACCTTTATCGGTTAAATAAATCTCGTCTAAGAATTTATAATAAAAAAAGTTGTAAATAAATTCGTTATCCGAAAAATTATATTTACGTTTATTATCCGAATAATTATATTTAAGTTTACGGTTACGGATTCGGTAATATTTATCCGAATACTATACGGGGCCGTACTTTATAACAAAGAAAAAATACCGAACCGTATATTTTTGGCCGGTATTTTTAAAAATCTAACTTTGGGCATTTTTAAAAATAAGAGATATATTAGACGGAAATAACGCGTCGATATTAAATTCGTTAAAAGCCGGATTAAATCGTTTAAATAAGTTATAAATAAACCCGTTACCTATATCGGGATCCCGGAAGTTTAGGTTTTTGTTAAAATCATTAAATTAACTCGGAAATTTATTATCGCTAAAGTATTTATCCGAATTGAAATTATTTAAATCGTTTTTTTATTACGAAATTATAAGTTATTAAAGTAAAATAACAGGCGTTTTAAGAAGTTTTACTTATTTACTGCTATTTTTTTAAGGTATATTAAGGCGAAATTAAAAACTTGTTTATTATTTTCTATTACTCTCTTTCGTTTTCGAAATCGAATAATAAAATTAGAATAAAAAAGTATAAAAGAATAAAAAAAAAGAAAAATAACAGAAATTACTAATTACCTATATAACCGATTGTCTTAAATAATTAAACTTATTAAAAGGTACGAAAAAAGAGAAAAACTAAAACTTGCGGAAAATAATAATAAAAGAAGGGAAGTAAAATGCCTAAAGCTAGGGTTAAAATTAGGATTAAACTTAACCTTTTCGTTTTTTATATAACATTTAAAACTTTAGAAGTAATTTACGGATTACTATATAGCTTGCTAACTTTCTATTTCTAAAAAGGTTTAATAAATGGAATACGCGGACTTTTCCTTAATAAATCGGTAATTTCGTTAAGGTTTCCGCTACCGGTTAGATTAAGGAGATTTTTTACGTATTTTGGCTTTTTCGGCCTGCAAACGTAAACCTTACGCGCCTTATATTTTCCAAGGGGCCTATGTTCGTTTCGGGAGGCGTTACTTGTCGCTTAAGGCCTGGGATTTAACGGAAGTCTAAACGGGCGTTTGCGGAATTAAATTACTTTTAAATAATATGTGGAAAAGTAATAAGTAAACGGTTATTTACTATTTATTAATTAGATTTCGAATATTCTATGAATTTATACTAATGCATTATGGAAAAGCTTTATTATTAAGGTAATAGGTACCTAAATAACATTAATCGCTTTCGTTTCTAATACCTGCTGTTTTTTTTTAATTACCTTTAAGCGTTAACCAATTTAGTAACGTTACCGTAACCCTATTTTGCTTAGTTGCGTAAGATTTAATAATTGATCTAATTATGCGAGATTCGGTTAAAGGTATTAATATAAATGCAAGTGCTGTATTATAAATTTTGCGTACGTCGGTATTATTTATAAAAGCTATAATTAATTCCTAAAACGTTATATATTTCTTATTATTCTCGCCATTTTTTAGAAAAAATTAGATAAGTATTTGCTTAAAGTTATATTTGTGAATATATGATAAGTTATTTACGAATTTAATAATAATAAAATAATAAAAGGGGAATTAAGGTTGTACTGGGGTAAAGGGTACGTTTGCAAGGGAAAAAAAAAGGGGGGGGGGGGAATTTATAACTTAATAATATCTGTCGCTAAGATGAAAACTAGAGATCCTTTGCTTAAAACAAAGATAACTGCTTGGAAAAGTTTGAATTTATATAAGAAATTAATGAAATTACGTCTTTTTTCAAAACTTAGCTTTTTAGCTATGTATGTTATAAAGCGTATTAACGCTTATTCGTAAAAGCTAGCCGGATAATTATTTTTTGTTAGAAAACTATCCAGCATTTTAACTGCTGCTAAGGATTATTCCGCTAACGATCGAATTAAACCCGATACCAGGTTTATTTTATTTTCAAGCTACGTTATTGTTTAATCCTAATATTCGTATAAGTTCTAAGATTTCCAGGTATAAAAAACGTTAAAGGAGGTAAACTTATGTTTTGGAATTATTTCCCTATATATAAACTGGAAGTTTTGTAATATTTCGGGTTAAGTTGCGTTTTAAGCTTTAAAATATAATCGGAATAATTTAGTTTTCGGTAACGTAATCGTAAATTCGGAGAAGATTATTTTAATTTTATTATAACCCTAATCCTTAAACATCCGTCCGTAAATAAGCTAAATAAGATTATAAATTATAAAAAAAGGAATATTATAAAAGGTAAGCTGAGAAAGGTTTGGTTATGGGAATAATGCTAATAAAAATTAATATTCTTTTAGTAATTTAAAATAGCGTTAGGTATACTTTAACCGTGCCGTTTTATTTACGGAATACTAAAGTTCGTTAAACCAAGCCTTTATATCGTTAAATATGTCGAAATTTTCTGTTTTAAGGCCCCGTTTACGTTTCGGAACGGAAATGGTATTTTTATTATTTTGGTTGCAGTTTTCAGTTTTTGTACTAACCTGGCGCTTTCGAGATTAATAGTTTTAAAATATTGGTTTTTATTCGTTTATAAAGTGATTCGCGGGGTTTATAACGTCGGCGTTAACGTTATTTTCTGGGTAGGATAGTTTATTAGCTGAGACGGTAAATGCGGGTTCTAAAAGGCGTTTAGGTAGGCTGAAGTTGTTAATGGTATCTCTTTGGTATAAAGGGCTATTAGTAAAGACTATAAATAAAGGTTTTAAAAATAAAGTAATATTATTAGTAACCAGTATTAAAAATATGGTTTTTAAGATATTAAAAAAAAAAAAAAAGTTATACCTCGTAAAAATCCGCTATTCCTTTATATATTATTACTGTATCGTTTTTCTGGCATATTAAGACCGCGATAAAAGTAATATTCGGTTATTTTATCGTTTGTTAAATTATTGGCTAAGTTTTAATAAAGCAGGTTTTCATATTTTTCCTTATACCTATAGTGTTACGTAAGTCGAAATGCATATTTAAGGAATATTTTTATTATTTTTTTACTTGTTTAAACGTTATACGATTTCGCCTTATTATAAGTTATCTTAATACGTTGGTTTGTAATAAAATCGAAATCTGCTTTCGATTTTTCGTTATTTTAAGGTTTTTTAGTAGGACTTTGATAAAAGAAATTTTAAATGCTTTTCGGTACCGGCTTTAAAGGTACTTGTTAAGTTCTCTTATATGCGGCTTAGGCTTAAAGTAAAGATGTAGGTTTATTTATTTTGGAAAATAATTATTACGAAGGTATAAGGAAACGCGTTAAAATTAGCAGTTGATAAATATTATGTTTGATTATTTAAGTATAATAGGTATAGGAATACGAAAGTTTAAAGTCTAAATTACGTAATTATAATTAGTATTATTATCGCGCTTATATCCTTATTACTTTAAACACTTTTAACAGTTAATTATTTTATTTACTATTTATATTCCTAAAAAATTTAATATAATTAATTTTTAATCGTAATTTAAAGTTATAGGAATAAAAAGTTTAAATTAGGTATTATTCGTTTAGTACTTTATATTACGATTTCGTTTTTTAAAAGCTTAATTATATAGCTATATATACCTAGTTAAATGTTATAATTCCGATCGATTGTTAATGTTCCGTTTTTTTAACGTAGTGATACGGGGTACAGGGGCTGTATTTTTAAAAACGGGCTTATAAATTACTTTATTAAGATCGGCTTCGTTTTTTAAGGATTTAATTACGCTATATACGCAATTATAACTAAAACTTTTAAATCTTTAAGTTGTTTTATTCCGGTTATTATTTTAATTTTTTTAGTATATTTAGCAGTTATTTATTTCCGTATAAGATATAATATTAATTTATATCGTTTTATAATAAGCTCTTATAGTTACGATATAATAATTATAATATATAAAGCTAAATAATGATAAAAAAGAGTTTCTTTAATAATAAAATACCTTCGAAACACGTACGTATAAAACGGTACGATAAATAATTATTTAGTTATAATAAAAAAGCGTTCCGATTAATAAAATCTAGTATTACGGCATTAAGCCAAACTTATAGGCTAGAAGTAAATTAGAGCTAGGGAACCTTAATATGTCTTCTACGGACCATATAATTTGTATGTATATAAGGAGAGATTTTTCCCCAGATCTATTTCTAGGTTTTTTAGCTTGTTATTTTATCGATAGCCTTAGGAATTAAATCAACCTTGTTTATTTAGAAGTTTAAACGCCGTAATATTTAAAATAACTTTATAATTAGAATAAGATAATTATTATTACGTAATTACTATATTAAAAGATTGAATTAATAAGTACGTACTATATATTACGCTATATATTAAACGTTTATAATTGATAGTATTATATTATAAGCTGTTTAAAAGTAATTTAATATGAAAAAGTTCGTATAATAACGTTTTAAAAGATATAAGACATAATTATAATATCGTAATTATAAAAACGAAGTAATCGATTATAATTGAAACTATAAATTTATGATATTAATTATAATATTTAATTTAAATTAATTATAAAAATAAATATAATATATTATTAGCAGTTACAGTGATTAAATGCAGGAATCTAGGAAATAACGTATAGTTTTTCTAGGAAAGACTGAAGAAATTTGGGAGTAATCGTTTTTATATATACGTTTAGCTATATAAAGGATTGTTCCTAAACAAAGGTTGTTCTAGGTAGCAGTTACGTCCTAGATGTACTAGCTGCGGGTACTTAAAAGTATTAATTACCGATATATATATTTTTATTATAAGAAATTAATTAAGTTCGTATTAAAAAATAAATATTTTATTTTAATAATTTATATTACTAATAGAAAAATATATTAAATATTAAATAAATATATAAAGATTTAATAAATAAAAAATATTAATAAATAATTAAATTATTAGTAATAATTAAGTTATAATATTTATTTCGAATTAAGTTAACGATTAAATATATTTTAATTCGATTTAATTAAAAAAGGGGGTTATAATGTTATATTTTTATTTAAGATAAGGATATAAGTTGTAAAAGATAACCGAGTATTTTGTAAAAATAAGGCGTGCGTTTGTCCTGGATAAGTAAGAAGGTGGGGTGCTTACTTGTTTTAGACAAATAAGAAAGTAAGGCGTTTATTCGTCCTAGATAAATAAAAAAGTGGGGCGTTTATTTGCCCTGGACGAGTAAAAAGGTAGGTCGTAAGAGATGGAAAACGAATGTTTTACAAAAGTAGGTCGTTCGCTCGTTTTAAACGAGTAAAAGGGTGGGGCGTTTATTCGTTTTGAATAAGTGAAAGAGTGGGGCGTTTATTTATCCTGGACGAATAAAAAAATAAGGCGCTTATTTGCCTTAAATAAGTGAAAGGGTGGGTCGTAAAAGATAAAGAACGAATATTTTGCAAAAGTGGGTCGTTCGTTCGTTCTGGATAAGTAAAAGAATAGGGCGTTTATTCGTCCTGAACGAGTGAAAAAGTGGGGCGTTTATTTGTTTTAAACGAATGAGAAGGTGGGTCGTAAGAGATAGAAAACGAATGTTTTGCAGAAGTAGGTCGTTCGCTTATCCTAAACGAATAAGCCTAATATAAGAAAAGATTAGCTCGACCGAACGAATTATTTAGCAATCCTAACCTTACCGAGCGAGTAAGATTATGTTAATATAAAATAATATAAAAATTATAAATTTTAAAAAATTTAAAACGTTCGGATTTTATATTACGATATTATTTTTTTAACGATAAAATAATTATTAACAGGTTATTTTTAAAAAAAACCTTTACTATAATATTTTTTTATAAAGTAAATTATAACCCGTAATATAAATATTATTTATTATTAAGTAATAACTTTTCCGGGTTTAATTAATTAACGTTTTTTAAATTTCGAAAAGTTTATTTACGTTACGTTTTTATTTTTTTACCGGAAAACCCGGTAAAATATATTTTCCTCGTAATGCGGAATACCGCTTATCGCTAAACGGTATACGTTATAGCCTTTTATTTTCTTAGCAGTAAATAAATTATTAACGTTTTTTTTTACGTTTAAAATATATCCTTTTCGTAACGTAAAACGTTGTTTATTATTAAACGGTATATTTCCGAATTTAAATTAACTTACGTTTTTTAAATTTCGGAAAAATTATTTTTATTTTATTAAATAAATTAAAAATATTTTAAAATTAACTATATAATTAATTCGTTAAATTTTTATTTATAAAATATATTAGTAATAAGTTATTAAAATATAAAAAAATAAAGTTATATAACGTTAATATTTATATATATATTAATATAAAGCAAAACTATAAAACATTATTATTTATAATAATTAATCGAATAAAATTATAGCTTAATAAATTAAGGTTTTTTTATTTTTATTTATTAAATACGTTAAAAAAACCGTTAAACGTTTATTTAACGGATTTTTATTACGTTAAAACTTACTATAATTAATTACTTTTACCTTAACTTATTAAACTAACAGCTTATTTAATTAAGTTATTTCGGAAAAGATCTACCTTTTTTATATATTTATTAACTTTATTTAAGTTCCGGATATAACTTAACGGTTTTTAATACGTAAAAACTTTTTCCGATAAATTCTTTTATATAATAAATTTAAAAAAGTAACTTACGGCTATATAAATAAACTCCTATCTTACATATTTTTTCGGGCCGCGCTACCCTGTAAATCCAGGGTAAGCAGGTTTAAAATAGGTTCTGTTAACTTTAACCGATATTAAATGCGGATCGAAAGTTAACGTATATTAACAAAGAGCGTACGTATTAAAGTATACGTTAATAAAAAAGCTTTAATAAGTAACTTAACGCCTTGTTTTAATGGCTTAATGCATTACCCGGACCGTATTACCCGGCAAATCCCGGGTAAATCCCGCTAACTTTCGAAAAAATAAAAAAAAAATAAAAATCGCTTTTTTTAACTTTGAATTACAGCATTTTTACTAAATGTTAAAATTTAGAAGTTAATCGGATACGGATATATATAACACCGTTTGAAAAAATTTAACGAACTTTATTTAACGGTATAAAATTTACGTTAATAATTAACATATCCGCCGTAATATAATAATAAATATAATATAAATTACTATACCGTTATAAAAAAACAGGCGGTATACGTATATTCCGTATCGTTTAATAGCTTTTAACCGGTATTATCGGATAACATAAAAAGTACGGCGTTACGCCTTTCCTTTAACGAAAAACAATTAACTAACTCCGACGGCGGAAAAAACGTTTACTAAAGCGATTTTTTAGCGAATTTACGGCCTTAAATTTTTTCGGCCAAAATAAACCCCCCCCCCCCGGAAAGGGATCGCTAATACGGCTAGGATTAGTTAATAAGTAAAGCGTTAATAATTAACAGCTTAATAAATAACTAATTTATTTAAATTAACGGATTTTACCCGATAACCGATACGGCATATACTATACGGCTAATCTAAGGTATTAAAAACGCCAGTAATACGGTAAATATATAATAAAAGGCCAAATTAATCCCGGTTTACTTTTTTAATTACCCCATTTCTATTAACCTACTTCTTTATAATACTTTTATTTTAAAAATTTATAACTTCTGCAAATTATAATCGATTTTAAAGTTTTTAACGTCGACGTAATCGCCGGTTGCTTAAAAGGGTTAGGATTTTACTTTTAAAAAAAAAACTGTAGCGGTTATTATATATACGCTCGGTAAATCGTAACGTTATTTAATAAAAAGGTTTAAAATAAGCCGTTCCGTTATATAGAAAATTATTAATAACAAGAAAAAATACCGTACTTTCGATTAAGAAAAAATAACAGGTTATACGGGCTTTATAAGCCGATAAAGAAGGTAAATATTTTGCTTAAATACTAAAATATGTATATAAATTATAAAAATATAAAAATAAATAAATATAAAATATTAAAATATACGTATATATATATATATATACTAAATAAAAAAATTTATTAAAAGAAGGAAAATTAATATTTAATATATATCCATAATATTAAAAGATTATAATTAATATTAATATATATAAAATTATACCGATAATAACTAATATAATATATCGGAGTTAATATTAAATAATATTCGTAAAACGTTATTAAACGTTACCGAATTAAAAATTCGAACGGGGTAATTCGGCTTTAATTAATTATAAATTTTAAATAATTTTATTACTAAATTTACGGTTAAAGAAATATACAAGATAACGTAAAATATGTTTTTTAATATTAAAAGTAATAAAAATAAATTATAAAACTTATTTATAATTATGTTTATTAAAAAAAACTTTTAAAAATACGTAAATAATTCGATAAAATAAATCGTTCGAAATAAAGATTAAATCTTTATATTATTACCGAGTATATATCGTACCGTTTACTTAAATTATTAAGCCGTTACCGATATGTTATATTTACGTAAATACCGCGTACTTTTTAAAGAAATTTCTTTTTTCTTTTTCCTTTTCTTCCCCTCCTTTTTTTTTTTTTTTTTTTTTTTTTATTTAATAAATAGCTTTACTTAACGGCAAGAGATATCTAAGGTTATAATATATATCTTATAACTATTTTAACATACGTATATCGAATTTATACGAAGTATTTCCTATTATTCGACAGTTAAAATCTAATTAAAAGTTAATCGTAAATTTTACGGGGATCGACGGAAGCTAACTCGGCTATTCTCGGCTAAATCGAGCTAGAACGGATAAAATTAAAACTTCGATACTTAACGTTATTAAGGTATTACAATTTCTAAGAATTATAAATACGATAATGTCGATTCTACCCTATAAAAAGAAATAAATACTACTTTATAAGGATTTATATATAAAAACGTACAAGGTAAAATCTAAATTAAAAAGTAAAAAGTATTAAGTATATTTATTAATAATAATTAAAGTTATAAAACTTTAATAATAGCCCTAGGGATATTAAGCTTTATATATACGTAAATAGCCGTATTATTAAGTATATTATTCTATTAGTAATTTATATTTTCTATTATTAATTAAAGGGTAAATAATAAAAAAATATAAAAAAATACGTAACCTTTTTACCACCCCTATTCGAGGTGGACCCATTTTTCCGGAAGAAATCCCCGGATTTCTAAATAATTATTGTAATGCTTTCCTTTTTTATTCCTTTTAAAAACCGTAACTATAACGGTAATAATTCTAGTTTATAAAAAGCGCAAATATTACCTAAAAAGGATTTATATATAAAAACGTATAAGGTAAAAACCGAAAAAAAATAAAAAAGTATCGAATATATTTATTAAAAGTTTTTAAAATTATAAAATTCTTATAAAAGTTTCGAAAATATTAAATTTTTTATATTTATTAATATTTATTTAATTAGGGATATTATCTTATCATTAATATATTAAAAATTCCTTTTTTTTTTTTTAATAATATAAATAATAAAAACGTAAAAAAAAACAAAAAAAAAAATTAATTAATTT
>QJNZ01000663.1:0-10182 GCA_004155055.1 Monosporascus sp. CRB-8-3
GACAGGCAGACAGGCAGACAGGCAGACAGGCAGACAGGCAGACAGGCAGACAGGCAGATAAAAGGGGCTGGCTCTCTACTGTATATTCCACCACCTGTTGTTCACGGCTTAGTGAGTTAGTCCTACAACGGCTCTAGTTAGGTATGGACTGTCAGAATATTAGGTTTTGTTAGAAGAATTCGTATTTGGTTTAAAAAGCACACACTGATATTATCAATCGTCTATTTTTACCACTACGCAGGTCCCCTGGCCGCGCGACGAAGAACTTACCTGACTAAGCGAGCATGTAAGTAGTTGGGCAAGCCGCGCCTGGTTTCCGTCTTACACCTATGTACCTGTACCGTACTGTCTCTAGGACCTCGTAATCTCTTCCCCCGGGTAGACGGCGAATCACGGCAGTGTATAGCTGTGGCGGTGGCAGTAGCACCGAACAATACGCATGAAAGAAAAGGAGGCGTCGGTTAAGACCCCCTTAGGTTAGGGATTCTTCTTCGAACGGACCGGTTCGGCGCCGGGTGGTATCATTTGCAACGACGACAACGACTACGACAACAGGGGTTCCAGTCCCTCCTTGCCTAGGGTAGTTCCCTCCTGCCCCTTTGCTGCCTAACTTTCTTCAAGCGCCTAGTTCAATGCCCTCCTACTCCAGCTCCCTACCCCTACTCCTGCCCTTCATAAAACCGTCAAAATATTTCAAACAAAAGCAAAGATGGTGTAGTGCAGTGTACGTGCCGATCCCGCCCCGGTTCTCTCTCTCTGTATGTTGACGTTCAATCATTTCGTTGTATGTGATCACGCATAGCCAGCGTGCTCGCTCTCTCTATCTAGGTAGGCAGGCAGGCCTTTTCGTTTTGATGGGCTTCGGGTTAGCCGGTTCCTCATAAGCAGGATAGAAGTAAAAGACCGGGCTTCGGGGTCTTGCTTCTGGCTTACAGAGCCGCGACGCTGAGACTCTTGCTCTCTTAACCCTTGCCCCGGCCCTGGCTGTTGCGCGGTCTTTGAATCCTTTCCTGCGCCCATCGCCCTGCTCTGACTAAAGTTCATACTCTCACCCACACAGCTCTTAAACAGCTCACCCCCCGCCCTCGGGCAATATCCTCCCCAGACTCCTGAGGACCTCCATGACGGGCAGGTGCGCGGTGCCGGCGGCCTCCTTCTCCTTCTGTTCGCGGGTCCGCAGGCCCGCGGCGCTGAGCGCCAGAACTTGATCGGCCTGGCGGCCCGCCGCCGCCACGCGCCGCTCGGCCTTGTGCACGCCGTCGGCGAGGCGGTCGACGCGGAACTCGAGCTGCGCCCGGAACGCCCGCACCCGGTCGCGCGTCCGCCGCTCTAGTAGTGATAGCGCACCGGTCGACTCCGTGAGCGACGACAGCATCTCCGCCTCGTCCGGGTCGAGCAGCGACGCGTCCGGTATCGGTAATCGCTGCTGCTGCTGCTGTTGCGTCGGGGGGCTCGTTTCGGAAGTGTCGGATGGGGCGGGAGGAGGGGAAGGGAAGAGAGGTGGTAGTTCTGGCGGTAGATGCTTTTTTAATGATTGCCATGCTTTCTTTTCCTCTTTTAACCTGTAATGATGCGCATCAGTAAACTGCGATAGTACAACACGTCTGTTTAGAGATTACTAACCGTTTTATCCTCTCCTCTAATTGCACGATCTTCTCGTCGTGCTCTACGTTCCGCGGATTCGGCTTCACTATGGCCGGCGGTTTCGGGACGTCGTCGCGCGCGAACCAATCCGAGAATTCCGACTTCGAAGAGAAGTCCTTCAGCAGCTGGTCCTGGATCGCTCGGGCTGCCAAGCGCTAGAGTTAGCAACCACAGGTTCCTGCTGGAAAGGGACATGCCCGTCTCCGGGTTGGGGTGGGTGAGGATCATTCTTACCCCCTAGAACCGCATTAGAATTCAGAGAGCCCAGCCTCGGCTTCTGCGCCAACGCCCGCTCTCCGCACCACGTCAGGAGTTGCTTCATCCGCCGCGGCTCGCTGGGTCCGTCCGCCTCGATGTGCTTGTAGAATTCCGCCGGATCGACCTCGCGGTGCGGTATGGCGCTGTGGCCGTTGTCGATGAGCGAGCTTGCCCTCCTCCCGCGCATCCCTAAACTGCTTCGACGCCCGCCCGTCTTCCTCCGCATTTCCTTATTGCGGTTTATTATGGGCGTATCGCTGAACGGGAGCGCAATTTTCTTAGAATTCGAGGCGTTGTCTGCCCCTCGCACCTTATTCACGTCCATCGGTGTCGATTGTGCCGCCTCCGCCTCTGCCTCTGCCTCTACCGGAGCCTCATCTATATGATTGCGCGTTGATTCGCCATTTGTGACTCTCGATTGCTTCTTCACTGCCGTCGCTGCCTTCCCTACGTTCTCTGCTTTCTCTGGGGACGCCCGCGCTTTCCGCCGCGTCGTCCGTTGGGGCGGCGGCGGTGGCGGAGGAGGGGCGGGCTCATCTTGAACCGCTAACTGACTCGACCTCCGCTTCGAAGTTCTCCGTGGGGCGGATGGCTGCGGCTGCGGTGCTTCGCGATCCTTATTCTGCTTCGATCTGGTTTTCCTGGGTGCGGGTGCGGGTGCGGGTGCGGGAGGTGGTGCCGGCTCGTCCTCTGGTATCGGTTCCGGTTGCGCCGTCTTTATCCTCTTGGATGCTCGCGTAAAGTGAAAGTCGCCATCGTTATCTTCGTATGCTGCGCAGGAACACGTAAACCGTCAGCGAAAACTATACCAGGAGATATTCCCCCCCAATAACGCAAAAGGGCCTTCCTTCCCACGACCCTCTCTCTCAACTGCACGACCCCGGTTGACCTACCGGCAAGACGCTCGCTCCGTCGACGCTTGGGCTGGTTGTTGCTCATGCTCAGTACTTGTAGCGGCTGACGAGTCTGCACGAGAGTAGTCATGGACGCTGGATTTGATCGCGCATGAATGTGGAATTGGTGTGTTTCTCGGGATAATGGTGTAAACTATTCCGCGTGTATTTCGGCTCGGGGGGCTGTAGGGTAGCGAGCGAGCTTCTCCAAGACGGGGCGAAAGTCGTGATGCACCACAGCGCGAACAAAAACGTCCAATGGTAAGTAATTGAAAGCGCGTCAATCGGGGGCGTCGGTCGGTCACTTCGAATTTATTCAGACAGTGGTTCTCCTATCGCGCATTCGCATTGCCGCTTTCTCGTGGGGAAATATTGATGTTGATGTTGATCCTCGTTTTTTAAGGCGGCGTCGTCGAAATCCGTTAGACTAGAAGGGGGCATGGCTCATGATGCTGCTACGTGAGGCGCGAAATACCACTTTCCCTCTGTTTACATTGCGAAGTACCTGCGTCGAAAGGCTCCACCTGCCACACCGAGACCAAATACGCACGGGCCACCTCGAAGTACATCATCATCATCATCATCATCATCACCACCTTCATCCACCCCACCACCATCAGCACCATCTTTACCTACCCACCGAGGTACGCAAAGTAAGATGCGTGCCAACATACCTTACATGGGATCTCTCCTCATACTATCAAGAGTTAATAGGTCTTGTCTAGAATAATTAGCCGTACCTAGGTGCACTAGAGCACCAACTTCTTTCCAATTGCCAAAGAAATAAAATGATACAAAGTAGTCGCAGAATAATCACCGATAATACAGAACTCAGGATAATTATCACGTAAGGCCCCGGAGTGCTTTAAACGTCAGTTGAATTAAACGTGTTTCTAATCTTACCATGTTCGACGTCTGTTGCCATATGAAGCTGGTAGCGAGCCGTGTACGAGCTACCTCGCATAACCTGCAAAAATAAGATGGGAACCGCCACGATACTCGTTGACAATGTATACTCGTCTCCTCACATCCTCCATCAACCCCAACGCCATCGAACAAATGCCACTAAATGCCAACCATCCCCCCAACACCTGTTTTGATGTATGCCCGGCCAGTTACGTACAATGAGGATAGGTAGCATTGTGGACGCCGTCGGTGCCGTCCAATCATGTACTCGCCTCCCTATATGCAGCGATATGTCGCTGTATCGCAAAGACCTTAACTCCAGCCCCCCTGTCGAGGTCCCTTAATGTTCATGTTAATACAAAGGTCGGACTGAAGAAACGTACAACACCCCGCCGGGACGTTTTTGAAGCCGGAGCTGCCACATCGTGACCGAAGTCCAGTGAACTCATAACCCGTTTTTCCTATTCCGGTGATAAGTGGCGCTGTTGCGGCGCCAACTGACCACAGAAAGATCTAGCCATTGACGGAAGAAAGACATTTACCATCCGTAATCCATTATTGTCGTCATTGTCCGATCGTGGTCTCTGGACTATCGCCCAAAGTCATCTCGGAGGGGAAGCCGCCTTCATCCTATGAGAAGCGTCTTTGCACCCCCTGGGCCGGGCCCGCCATCACAGGCTGGTTAGGTATGCCTGCCGCCATTCCATAAGGGTTAATCTGGGGGTTATAGGTCTCCATGGCCTGTTGCATGAAAGCTCCGTGCAGGCCTTGCTGCTGCGTAACCGGACAGTCCTTGTGGGCAAGAAGGAGCGTCTTTAGGTTGACGACTTCTTCCCTGAGTTGCGAGATCTGCGCTGTTAAAGCGTCGTTCTCGCTGCTAAACATCTCCACCTTATTTTGAAGGTTGGCGAGCCACTGCTTTTTGCGCTGTCGACATTTTAAGGCAGCCACCCTGAAAAGTAGTCAGCAAACGTCGAGTTATGTCCGGTAGCAGTGGGGGGGTTATACCTGTTTCTTTCAAGGAAATTCTTCCGTTTCTCCTCGTCGGTCATCTTAGACTTAGATGAGTGTTGTTGGTCGTTATTGTTATTATCGCCATGCTTCTCTCCGTCCTCGTCCTCTTCTGAAGTATGTTCATCCGAGCCGTTAACGGACATCGACGTCCTGGTCTTTTTGTTGGCAGGTTGCTTTGCGGGAGCGTCCTCGGCCTTCCGCCTTCCGTTCGTAGTACCCGCAGATCCGCCACCTCGCTTACCTCTCCCCCTCGTGTTTGGCTTAGCCGGTTCGCTCTCTTCCGAAACCCCGCTGCGAGCCTCGCTGGCCCCCCGTGCCGTAGTGTCAGCTGGTGCTACTACGGAATTGCCATTGCCGTTCATGTGGGGCGATGTGCCGGCTTGGCTTGTGGACGCCACAGGAGGCGCAGGAGCAGGGTGAGCGTGAACGGGTCCGTTGCCACCGACAGGATACTGAGTCTGGGCACCGCTCCGGGTCTGAGCCCCTTGAGCCAGCATGAAGAGCCCGTTGGCAGCGTCGTTGTCGTGGGGGTCAAAAGCCGGCTTCGCTTCAGTCTTAACGGCAACGCCGTTGCTTTCTTGGGGTTGCGATGTCGGCGCTGGCGGATTCGCCGAATTTTCGCGGTTTGCCTTGGCCGCAGCTGCGCTCATGGCTGTTCGGTGGAAATCAAGAGTACTTGGTGTCGCTGTGCCGCTGGCTAGTTGTGCGAATATGGCCTGGGTATTAGGACTCGGGGCAGGGAACATGGAGCCACTTCCGCCCGGTGTTAAGCCCGTCCGGAGTGAACTCTCGTTCGGCGTAAAGCCACTGCGCAACGTATGTGACGTATCACCGAAATAATCGTTCGCCGGGCCAGACAGCATAGCTGGGCTTAGGGGTCCAGTCCTAAGGGAGCCACCTCCCCAGTTGAATGGCGTGTTTCCGTTTCCCGGCAGCAGCGACGAAGGCGATGTGAGAGCAGCCACGCTAGGCAACTTGGTACCTCCAGGGGTTTCGACCGTACCTCCCGTGCCAAAAGACTGTTCAAACGGGTTCGGCTCCAGGCTTAACTGGCTAGAAAAGTAATCATCACCCGGCTTGGGCGGTGGTGCTAAAGGTTGGCCCGGTTCAACATTCGACTTTGATTCGGCCTTGACGTCGGTCCCCTTCTTGTCGCCGGTGGCATGTTCTGAAAGTGTCGAGCGACACGGTCAGCGACGGTGTTCATCATGGCTGGAGGACAATAACAACAACAGCAACAACAGTAACAGCAACAATAATCAATCAATCAACCACCCATGCGTGCTTGCGTGCATGCATGCATCCTATCATCCCCTTCATTCATTGATATGTTCAGTTCAGGAGATGGACCGGGGCCAACAACAAGAAGCATCATACTCGATCAACAATGATGCGGCCCGACGCAAAAAAGCACGGGCGACAAATCAACACGAGACTTACCTGGCGATGGGTTATCTGATGGCTTGGACTCCGAAGGTGCCATGATGATGACGAAGGTGACGAAGTTGGTTTTATTGCGTATACAGCTTTTGGGAAGGAATATGATGTAACGATGGCCGACCGGCGGTGGGCGGGCTTCGTCTTACTCGTCCTCGGGGAGGCAGTCTGCAGAGGGAATGCAAACTACCTCTAGGAAAAGAGTATATTACAGCGGTTGCCCCGGTCCCCTGTGGCAATTCGAGACGTATTGGTGATGATGGGGTTAACAATGAATGTATTATTGCGTAGTGGGCGCGCTGTTGCTCTGTGTGTTTGCCCTTATTCTTTTCGCGGTTTCGCGCGAGTCGTAATGATGCAGTGGTTGCGGAAAAAGAGTGGTGAGTTGTTGCGATGAGGTCATGAGGGAAGAAGTGACATAAGGGTTGGTTTTTTGGTTTTCGGCAGAAAATGGCACACAGCAGGAGCCAGAAAACCCCCCGGGGGAATAGAGACCAACAGCCAGCGAAGAGGACCCGATCGCTTTGAATTGCTTTTTTGCTACTTTGCTACTTTCACGCCTTTGGGGGGCCGGCTTGGGGACTTCGGGTGGGTAAGACCGTCCTTTCTCAGGCAAACAACCCTGTTCCCTCGAATCTCATTGATCCGTCTTCACAGGCTAAGGCAGGTGAAAGAGACTAAAGATTAGGTGAAGCCAGGGAAGGGGGACGAGGAGCATTGTATGCATACAGTGTGCAATCTCTTTAAGCCTGACTACCGGGTGCAAGCAGTCGATCCATCAATCAGAACTACCTACCTATTCTTCCTGCTTTGATGATTCTCTCTGGGGCTGCCGGGGCGCATACCTACTTGCTGCCTACATACATTATTGTTTCTTTTCGTATACTCGATGCCATATGTATGAAAGCCTCCTGCCTACTAGGTAGGTACTTCATAACAAAATATATTACGTATGTGTTCCCCCTCATTCAGTCGACTCTTATCCAGCCTCTCCACCTTGGCACCAATCACAGTCTCGTATTCGACGTCATGATGTGATCAATGGTTCGCATAAGGCAAGAGTTAATTGTGTATCAGATGCCTACCGGGAGTAGTACTTTGTACGTGCCTATTGTCCATCGGATATACAACTGCGAACAGAGAAGCAGTTCATACCAATGAGGTAATTTAAGCCTAACGGCAGAATAGTCCGCCCAGGCTTTTTTTATAAAAAAAGAAGAAAAGAAAAGAAAGAAAAAAATTTGGGAGAGAGAAAGAGAGAGGGAGACAGAGAGGGAGACCGCCTTGTACTCGAGAGTGCTATGGACGTAGCGCTATTAGAATTAATGTTGGGTTAGCTCTCTACACTGGAGGCCAGACCTCATGCAAGAAGTGATGAATCGACAACAGGCCACGGTAACAGGCCACAGTTACAGAGCCTCCTTTGCTGTTCTTGACGGGTCATGACTCTCGAGTGCTCGATCGGGACAACTCAGTCAAAGTCTGGTCAAGTCTGTGGGTACGGGTATATAGCTGTCTGGCTCTATTTCCCCGGGGATGCATCCAGACATCAACGGTTTAAGTGGCGCTAGTTGGAAAGCGGCAGGAGATCCGCTCCATTCCTACAAGCGAGAGTGGGCAAGATGGATATTTACCCTTTGAAGTTTGGAGCTGTCTCTCTGTCGAATCAGAACCTCGCCTTCTTCCTTACACAAAGTTTTCCATCCCTGTCTATTACGCCACTGCCGTCTTCTGAACACTAATCAGCTAGGTCGGTCCTGGCGTCTTACGACAAATTGGAAAAGCACACGATCATCATCAACAATGACAGAGCAGCATGACGGTGTAGCTCGAGACCTAGAAAATGCCCAATATATTCCCTACTTCGCCCCTTTTCTCTCTCAACGACAAATTCACTTCAACCACCTCATTCGGTGCTACATGTCTCTAGACGTCTCTCTATTCGGAATCTAGGGTTCAATAGGGACTTCGTAATTCAGCGCTTGGCCCGATAATTTCAGGAGGGACATTGGTGGGCCGCTAGGGCCCCATTTGGAAATTGTTATGGGTTACGTCATTCTTGACCCCAGACCACATAACGATGTCGTCCCACCGTACGATTCGATGCTTTGGCAAACTGTATCCGCCAAACCACGACCAGCTGGCTCCGAGCCCTCCTCAGATCGTCTCAGATCGTCGATGAGAAGCCACCGGATCGCAAGGGCGAGTGCCGATGTCTCAATCCGTTTCCTGCTGGCAAAACGTCCTCCGCGGCTTGGGAGGTACTGCTAAGATACTGATCACCCTCGTCTACAGTACAGATCTGTCGCGGGCTCGCGGGGGCCCTCCTTTCTCTAGCATGCCTGATTATCTAATTTTAAGATTTCCCTAACCCTCGTCTATCATCTTGATGATTCAATACCAAGGAAGCCAGCGCTGGGACCGCACCCGGGCGATGCGGACGCTGCTGACGCTGCTTATTCGCGTGCCGCCTGTTCCCCCAATGACGCATGCGCCGCTACATTTCCCCGCCGGAGGCTCCCCGAAAGTGGCGCTTTTGGCTTTTGGACGTCGGTTTAAGCATTTGCACGATGACTGATTTGGGAATGCCGGCCTGGTAGACCGAAAGTCGCTCTGGATATTCTCGACCGCTCATATAAGGTTTGGTGAAATAGTATATTTTCACCTGGATGAGGATACTTTCACCTACGAAGCATCCGCGATAAGGCTTACGTACCACAAACTCATCGAGATGAAGCCGCTGCCGGTGAAGTTTAGGCCGGGGAGTTGAGAATTATGATAAAAACCGAAATGAAAGGTCGTACAGGAGAGCGTAATGTCGGAATTAAAAGAAGAGCCAATCAGGAGATATCTTCAATGGAGAAAGTCGGCCCCGGACTTGACGCCATAATTCATAGGCTTCGCGGGCTCGTATTTGAGCCATGCGGCTAACGTTCTAGTGAGTAGGCGAGAACGCGAGCGATTTTTCGGGTACCTAACCTTAACAGAGCACACTCAGCAATCGCCCTCCACTAAGATTTGAACTGTTAGCAGTCGCTAGCCGTTATCTATTCTAAGTTGGAGTAGGTATATGGCGACAATGGCAAATCAGCCGAGGCTCAATTCCCAAGGGCCCTACCAAGCGATTTTACTGTGATATTGACGAGTCTGGAATAGTTGTCTTCGGAGAAGCAATTAACATGAGCAAACAATTATTCAATTTCTCGGAGGTGCAACATTTACGTATTGTAAAGAAGCTATCCAATGCACGCTTTAGCTGCATGAAATAATAAGCATACTCATATTATTATTCACCAGGCCCTATATAGCAACCTCTGGACATTCGCAGCCGTGCCTGAACGCTGCAGGTGGGTATGTATAATCCGGCCTGAGCGGCATGCAAAGTGGCACCTATCTAGGTATAGAATAACAAAATGCACGATACCCCCAACGCCTGCTCACTGCAATCCTCACCCAAGACGGTGAAAAAAGTTGGCCGACCGCGAGGGCTAGGGCTTGGGATGCGCGAAACCACCATAGACCCTCCTTAACATTCAGGGCTGTTGGAAGTTCCGTTCTTATTCTGCTTCCTCAACTGGTAGACATGGAAATGGTAGAATGCAATGCTAGGATTCGCAGGGGCCCCCTCGAATTAACTGCATTGTGTATCGGGAGCGGACGGCCTCGATGCCTCTGAATTAGGGGTGGTTGGGAGTCCTAGTATCATGGTAGTTGATCGCTTGTGTCTTCTAGATGGCCACAGGGTGTCAGCACCACCAATATTTGCTTAGTACTGACCTCTTGGGGCCCTTAGCGGATACAACACCCGCACGCAGTCCTTTTCTTCAGCATCCACAATTCGTAATGTTGCAAGTTATTGAGATGGCGGTGACAGATTGGCGCGTGGCGACTAGAAACTAGGTAAGTCAGTGGCTTATCATCCCGAACCATGCGCGGGCCATGTGCGCATCTCCATGCGACTGCGGTAGCGTCCACCAACCGCGACTACCGGACTCCCCGGTTTGGGGGGGGGGGGGGGGGGGGCGGGGGG